>VDFB02365325.1:0-63596 GCA_007258455.2 Sequoia sempervirens
GATCAAAAATTTAAGGAGTTAGGGAATGAAACCAACTAATTTTGAGCCCATTACAAATCTTCATTGAATTCCAAGCTCAATCGAAAGTAAAATAAGATGCAACAGTGATACCCTAGGCATGAAACACTAAATTTTAATCATGAGCACATAGAGCCAGCCATGAAATGCCAAAACAAACAGGAATTCAAACTCCAAGCAAGTCTAAAATGCTAAAGCACCACAAGACCAAACATCACAGCCCAACAGAATGCAACTGATAAAGCATTAAGGCACAAAGCTCCAAGAACTAACCAAGTTCAGAAACCCGACGACAAGATGGAAATTTCTAAAAAATCTAGCCCAGGCGAAATTTCGTGAAGACCAAAATTCTCTGAACAACAACACTAAAACCCATTTGTCAGAGTTTGGAT
This sequence comes from Sequoia sempervirens, assembly GCA_007258455.2. Taxonomy (NCBI): domain Eukaryota; kingdom Viridiplantae; phylum Streptophyta; class Pinopsida; order Cupressales; family Cupressaceae; genus Sequoia; species Sequoia sempervirens. The sequence goes on from VDFB02365325.1 coordinate 411, forward strand.
GAAATCCGAGAAAATCCGAATGGACCGAAAAATCCCGAACCAGGGTGAAAACCCAAACTCTGCGGTGTAAGACAAATCAAGCCAGACCTCGAGCGCAATCTGGGAAAATCTGACCAGGGCAAAAAATATTAAATTGGGGTAAGAACCCAAGCTTGGACCAGAACTTAAGTTTTTCAACATGTAACTTGGGGAAAACACCTAGGAAAGCAAGATGAACACTTTAAGCTCATGCCAAGGCAATGCAAAACCTCAAAATCGAAGGGGAAAAACACAAAGAGCAAAAGTAAAAGAGGGTCCCTGCTTTCAGCAGGGTGTGTGTGCAAAAAATGCACAACAAGTCTATTCACCACTCTCGTATACTTCCAAAGGATTTATTTCTACAACCTTTAACTCTACTTTTTCATTCTCAATATCATCAAAACATGTACTAAAATTTGAAATTGCCTCTTTATCTTTGGCTACAACCTTTGCATTAGCTAAAATTTTCTCATTCCACTCTTTTTCAATTGCTTCCATTTGCATCAATAAATCATCCCCTTTACTTTCTTCTATGTCCTTCAAAGGACACTCTTCTACTGCATCTTCATTATAATCACTTTCATCTTCATAAAAATATTTATCAAAATTAGTTTTTACCTCAATATTCTCCACTATTGCAAATTTTTCTTCCCTTGCAATAAGTTGATCCCATTCTCTTTCAATATGAATGAGTAAATCATCCTTCTCTTTTGGGCTGCAACACTCATTTTCTCTACTCTTCTTCACATTGTCATATTTCTTCATGCTATCCTCAAAGCATACTTATGTAGTATTCTCTCCCTCATGTTCACCTACATACACAACTATGATAGACTTGTTTCCTTTCTTCTTTGATATTTTGTCAAAAACTTGTCACACACCCTCAATCTTCAACCTCTTAGGTATAGACTGTCTCACACTCTTTTTCTACACACAAATCACACACACACAACCACAAGGTCCTGGTGCAAACTGTCTCACATTGACACTTCTTCCTACAAACTTAGGAACTCTTGCTCTAATACCACTAATGCAATACACAGACTGCTACTCACAAACTCACAATGTAACATACCTCTATTGCAAAAAAGAACAACTCATAAAACCTAAACAAATGCAATCACAAGCAATTTTTTTTTATTACATTCAATCAGTTTGAAACAAATAAATCATTTTCTTAATACATAAAAGATTCAAATTTTCTTAACATGATCTTCATATAGCTTCCTTTAACTACCCAAAACTCTTCACACATTTTCTCTTGAACACCATGTTGTCATCTTCTTCTTTTCATCTCAGCTTCTAAAACCCATCACATTCTATCTATCCTTGCTCCCTCATTTTTCTAAATCTTCTAAAATTGTTTATGGGTTTTGTGTGCCTTGTTCCCAACTTTCTAGATCATTTTGAAATTCTTTACTTAATTACCGTATGAAAAATTTATGACCGCTTTACTGAGACTGGGTCTCACTAATACGACCCCAAGCCATCTTCTTCTCCTCGAAATGTCATTCAAACCTATGTCTTCTCCATTCTGGGCATGAGATTCATGCATTTAACCCCTTAATTATTCTTTCCTGACAAATTTACCAATATTTTCTTAAATTGACATTCATTATCTCATTCTTGCACCTCCACTACCTCCAACGCTCACACCCAAAAGATTCCAACACTAATGGCAAACAAATTCAAATTCTTGGGAGTTCCAAATGAATAAAAATAAATTTACATTAGCATGGGACTTTGGCTCCCAAGCACAATTTTTAATTTACAACATTTTCAATATCATTACAATTTAAATTCAAAGCATAATATTGATTCATGAAAAGGGGTCCCATATGAAAGAGTTGAAGATGAGAGGGGGAAAAAGTAACATACCTACAAAACCAACAACATGCCAAAAATCAAGAAAATAAAACAAATTTATTTTTGGGTGTGTAGGACGGCTTGGTACCCCTAGATGCCCCTGCATCACTTTGTCTCTCCATATTTATTATATCTCAATTTTTGTATCTGTATCTCTCTTTTTATCTCTTGTATCTCTGTGGTCCTCTCTATTTCTCTATTTCTCTCTTTATCTCTCTATATATTTTCTTCCTAAGAGTGCAATGGGTACACTAAATAGATATTAAAGATGAAATATTATATCCTTAATCAAATGACATGCTACCCTAAGCATAACTCCCTAGGAACGTACTCTCCTTGGATTGTTTGCATGAAACGACTAATCAAAAGTTACCTTCTCTCTCTCACTATATAAATTTTAATTTGTATTTTAAGTTTGAAATTCATTTTATTATTGAAATTATAACAAAAATCAAAAATATAATTATTCTATATAATTAAAGCTTTAATGGATTGGGGGACCTAGCTTGATTGGCTAAAACACCCTATTGTAGGCAAGTGGTCATGAGGTCTAGTCTCCTCCCATCCCTGTGGTAGGGGGCTACTCAATTTTACAATCTAAAAAATAATAATAATTAAAGTTTTAATAAGATAAATAATTATAATTAAATTAATTCTAATAATTTTTAATTGTTATTTGTAATTTCATAAAAAGACAAATAATAATAAAAAATTAAATGTAAATCTAAATTAAAAACTAAAATAAAATAAACTAAATGCAAAGCCAAAGTATACAAAATCTAAATATTAATAAACATAATAATCTTAAAAAATAAATAACAAATAATAAACTTATTAAGTTAATAAATGACTAAATAAAAAATAAAACTATTTTTTTAATTTATTAAAATAGAAATATTAATAAAATATGTACCTAAAAAATATAATCAATATATTACAAACAATATTAACATAAACTCAATATTAAAAAATAAAAAAATATTGTAAAGTATTATTAAATAAATTAAATTTTAATAACTAAAACTTATTTCAAATAAAATATTACAAATAAAAATAAACTATATTAAAAAGTTTTAAAGTAAAATTATAATTTTATATTAAAAATTACAAGTAACACCAAACTTATTATTTATCTAAAATTTAAAATAAAAAAATAATTCCTATCTTATTTTTTTTAATTTAAATTTAAAACTGCATTTTTTTATTATATATTATATTTTTTAATATTTTAGAAAATTTGATGTTTGAGATCATTTTCAAAATAAATTCATTCACTTCATATAAAAATAATCTCAATATTGAATTTTAGCATACCTTTAAATATCAAAAGAATAACACACTCATGGGCATGCATTTTTAATATGAAGTCCTACAAATTATATAACTGCTTAAAACAAATAAAACTTTATATGAAGTTGATGAAGAGTATAAAATAACTTATTTTTTTGTGAGTTCTAATAAGAAAATTTTTACAACTCGATTCGAGTCTTAAAATTTACTACTACCTTGGAAGATTCATTACATCAAGAGGAATTTTAGTTTCATCTTTCCTTCTGCCTCATATACAAACCTAAAGAACAAATAAAATAGAAGATAGAGGAAAGCAAACTTTCAAAGGAGAATTCTTATGACTTACGGTTCGCATAGTTGTCATAGGATATAAGGGCCACAATTAAATCTCATCCAATGGATAAAATTGTGTGCACATTTCATTAACACTTAATATATTGTTACTTTAATTAACCCTATTATTAACTCTATTTAATTATTAAAATTGTACATGGTGGGGGACAATGTCATTAGGACCCTTAACTTTAAGTTGTGATTTAAAGTCACTTTTATAACATTTAAATGTACACTATGAAACTTTATAATTTAATTTAAGCCACTTTTGTGATAATTAAATAAAGACTTTGAACATATAGATTATTAAAGTGATACCTTAATAGACTAAAGTAATTTCATTAATTTCAATTAAAACCCAAGGCCTTCGTAGGGTTAACTAGGCCATGAGACCTTGTATATGTATAAAATACATATTTAACCCAAATGATTTAATCATCCTCATCGTAAATTAGATTAAATAGTTCATATGAATTTAAGTGAATTTTATAAATTAAATCAATTTCACAAATAAGGGTGTGGAAAATGAATCCGATACCATATCTCAAAAATTGTGCCATGGTAAAATAACGTTAAATAAATTATTGTGAGTAAAGTCAAATTTAAGGAATAATTTATTTATGACTTCAATGATTATCAAGCTTGTATTAGATAATAAATCATATGATTGAAAGGATTAAGTGGTTCCTTGATTAGTATAGATCCAAATTAATTATTTTTCCTTTACGAATTAAGATTTCAATTATTAGCGAGTTTAAGTGAATAAGGTATGACAAACATCAATTTCCTAACTTCCATGAAGGAAAATATGTGAATATTTGAATATGTTATTCTAATTGACTAAATCAAGTGTAATGTTGGGATTTTTAATCCTCCTTCAGACTCAGTAGCTAGTCAACTATATATATATATATATATGCATGCATGTATGTATGTATGTATTGTATGTATGTACATACATATATACATATATACATATATATACATGTATATATATTTAAATTTGTAATTAATGTTTTGTTTACACATTGGTGTTGCAAAAGGAAGATGAAGTGAAACAAATATCAACATTGAATGCTTGTTCCAAGGGGGGGTGATGGTGGCCCAAATGGAGATTGTCGACCCTAAGAGAGCCCATGGCTCCTCTTGGTAGGTTGTGACTTGTAGGGGGTTGTGGCCCACTTGGGCTGCACCGTCATAGAGAGGGGGTCATGGCATGGTGTAACCCCTATTGTGTCCCTATATACAGGGTTGTGGAAAAGGTTACTTCCTATCACACCTTATTATGTGTGTGTTTAAAATAAAAATCTATTTAAAAATAATACTTGGTTTATTTGACATTAAATATTAATCTTAATAAAATTTAAGTATAAATATTTAATTTAAACATATATATGTATATGTATATGTTTATATGTATGTGTATATACATATACATATATACAACTCATTTAAGTTAACTCCTATTGATTTCTTTATTTTAACGCATGTTTGGTAATCATTTATATTTGTATTATACACTTTGGTTAAATTTAGCAACCATTGTTGTGTTGTCATAGTAAGAATGTTTGCATCAGGAAACTCAATGCTCATCAGATGATTATTTGGTAGTGGATCTTTGGCTAACTAATCAACTATCACCTTACCCTTGATGGCTCTTCAATCTACATACTAGATGTCAAATTCACTTAAGATCATGACCCACTTGGCTATTGTTCCTGTTAGGGCAGCCTTGTTGAGTAAATACTTTAATGGATCAATCTTTGCTATGAGATTGATTGTGTGGGTTAACATGCCATGCCGCAACTACTAGGTATAAAATACCACCGCTAAACAAGCTTTCTTGATGAAGGTATAATTTATCTCATAACCATTCAAGGTCCTGCTGATATAATAAATAGCCTGTTCCTTTCCCGCAGGGTCTTCCTGTGCTAATAGAGTGCCCAAAGAAATCTCGGTTGTTACAATGTATAGTAATAATGGTCCATCTTCTATAGGTGGAATTAGTATGGGTAGTGGCATCAGGTATTGCTTTATTAGATTGAAAATTGTTTCACACCTTTGATCCCATTTGAAAGAGACATTCTTATGTAGCAAATGATTGAATGGATGACTTTTGTCTGCTAATTGGGACATAAACCTCCTGATTGATTGTAGCCTACCCCGTAGAGATAATAATTGACTGATATTCTTCAGTGGAAAAATTTCCATTATGGCCTCGACCTTGGTGGGATTGACTTTGATACCTTTTTCTAAAACCATGTACCTTAGAAGCTTTGTTTATGTAACACCAAACACACATTTCTTAGGATTTAATCTAACATTGAACTTCTCCAATCTGGTAAAGATTTTGTCCAGGATCTCTAGGTGTTCTTCTCTAGTATATGAATTTGCTAATATATCATCCATGTAATCCTCCATAAAGGTATGCATCATGTCATGGAAAATGGTGGTCATTGCTCACTGATATGTAGCACCTACATTTTTCAACCCAAAGGGCATGATGCTCCAGTAGAATGTTCCCCATGGACAAGTGAATGTTTTTTTTCTCCTGATCTTCTGGTGCTATTTTGATTTGATCCTATTTGAAAGAGACATTCTTATGTAGCAAATGATTGAATGGATGACTTTTTTCTGCTAATTGGGAGATAAACCTCCTGATTGATTGTAGCCTACCCTATAGAGATCATAGTTAACTGATATTCTTTAGTGGCAGAATTTCCATTATGGCCTTGACCTTGGTGGGATCCACTTTGATACCCTTTTCTAAAACGCTGAGTGGTTGTAACCTAAGAAGCCATTGATTAGTGATAACATGGCATGTCCTGCTATTAAGTCTACAATAATGTCAATGTTTGGTAAAGGAAAATCATCCTTTAGGCATGCCTTGTTGAGATCTCTGAAGTCAATACATATTCTGATACTATTATTTGGTTTAGAAATAGGTACAATATTTGAAATCCACTCAGCGTAATCAATAGATCTGATGAATCTGACATCTAACAAATTTTTTAGCTCTACCTTTACCAACAAGGTGATATGTGGATGCATTTTCCTTAGTTTTTTGCTTCAAAAGTTTTATCCCAGATGGTAACTTAGATAAATGATGCATTAGAAGATCTAGGTCTAAACCTGGTATATCAGAGTAAGACCAAAAAATTTTAATGTGTCTATCTTCAAAGAACTTGATGAATTCAGGATTTTCTTGTTCTGTCATAGATGTTGCCAAATGTAAAGTTTTTTCTTTTTCTATCATGCAAAGATTAATAGAATATGTAGGCTCCACCAATACTGATGATCTTTCATGATAGTGTTTTGGAAGGCTGTCAAATCTCCCATATTTTGGTGCCTTAGAGAGGTTCTCACTATCAGATAGAAGCTTTATTTTTACTTTTTTGAGATCTAATACTGCCATTAAATGGTTTTCATCATTAGATCCATTATTTCTATTTTCAATTTTGCAACTGGAAGATTTGACACCCTCCTAACTCAAAGTTTTGTTATGAGATTTATGAGTAGAACTCATGTCAGGTTTGTCACAACAAAGGAAATTAATGATAGCATCATCATTTGCAAAGATAGGTACATTAATAGGTTCAGCTAGTTCCCAATCGATAAGTTCAGGATGTATTAAGGGTAAAAGGTCATTTGATTGGCTAAGGTCAATGGTAGTGAGGGTTCCAATAGCCATGTTGTCAAGGTTGTCAATAGTGATGTCAAGGTCTATGATATTACTCTCCTCCAAGTCATCTATTTCACTCAATATTTATTCATTCTCACTTGATTCATCAATATTTTGTGATCCAAATAAAAGGGATCTAGTCCTTGAACTTTGTCCCTCCTCACATGTGGGTGCATACTCTTTTATGACATCAATTTTTATGCCTTGTATGATACTTCAGATAAAGAATCCCACTCATATTCATTGGAATCTATTTAAGAACTTTCTGTCATTTGAAGGATCCTTTCAACAACTTTATGAGTGATTTATTCTTTTGTTTCCCCTATATAACCTAGTCATGTTTTGTACTTTGGATAAAGTGTAAGAGGTTGGATGGGTTCTACAACTCCCTCTTTTCTTTTTCCAATAGGTCATTGTCCTTCATACCCCATTTTCTCTAATATTGCTTTTCCCTTTTCCATATTGATTTGTCTTTATGCTAATATTTATCGATGTAGATGCTTCCTCATCTTTATAGAGCCAATTGAGGATGGACTTATCTTTAGATTCCTCTTCTAAAGTACCTACCTTTACAAATCTATGATCCAAAACTGTGGTAGGTTGTGATGATTGTTGTTTTAATGTTGATGGTTGTCCATATGATCATGGAGATGGTAGCAACTGTGAAAAACATAGAGATTGCCCAATGGAATACACTCCCGTGCCTTTGTCTATTAACTAGATATTTTCTTTGAATTGTTGAGATAGTGAATTTAGTTGACCTTCATTGTTTGATGGAATGGAGTCAACAACACTTGTATCTTTTTACTGGTCCTTTTTCTCAACCTAGTTAAATACAATGTTTGGTTGTCTTTCATTGTTGGATGAATTAGAAGTGTTTTCTTCCCTATTATGGGGAAAAAAAGTGTCTTGAGCTATTTTAAGCATGTTACAATATTGGGGATTGTTGTAATCAGCTGAAATAGTAACTTCTTGTCAATTAATAGGAAACTTTAAGCATTGATGATAAGTTGAAGGTATTACTTTCATTTTGTGAATCCAAGGACGTCCCAAAAGTATATTATATGTCAAATCTTTTTCTAGAACTTGGAAAACTATATTCTTCACAATTGGTTCTACTTGAATAGACAAAAAAATCAATCCTTTGGAGGATCTCTCTTCTTCGTCATAGGATTTTATTGTTATTTTCCTTCTGGCATCAATAGCATTATCAGAATAACCTAGTGCATGGATCAGTTTTAAAGTGAAAATGTTTAAATCAACTCCACCATCAATTAGGACATGTTTAACATAGTGTTTATGGATTAAGACTTCGATATGAAGGGCAGAATTGTGCAGATGATTAAGTGATACATCATCTTGTTTAGAAAATGATAGGCAATGAGGCGTGGTTAAGTGTCCCACCATAGCTGGGAATTGGAAAACTTCTAGATTATTGGGTATCATTGTGGCCACAAGAGCTTGTTCCAAAACCTCCTTATGAGATAGTGAGATTTTAAGGAGTTCTAATATTGATATTTGTGCCAGTATTTTCTACAATTGATCAACAATGTTGTATTGATTTGAAGGGGTAGCAGTGGTTTTAGATGCAACTCCTTTCAATATTACCTTGGATTGGCCCCTTGTTGTCACGTTGACCAATTGGTAATCTTGCTTTTCCCTAATTTTAATGAAATTGATTTGATTGTTGGATGTGACCATTTTTAGGATCAAATTTAGTGGTATGATGTCATTGATTCTAATGTTATCAGTTTGATTATCAGTGAAACCATTCTTCTCAACCTCAAAAATACAATGAATAGTGATGTTGTAAATGTAGTTTACATTTTTACCCTTACTATTTGTAGAAGATTCTCCTTTTTCATAATTTGGTAAAGGATTTTTAAATGCGCTATGATCATTGTTTGTTTGATGTCCTTCTATGAACACTTTCTTGTTGTCAATCAAATCTTGTACTAGATGTTTCAACTGCATACAATCATTCATTTTATGTCCTTTGTTTTTTGTGAAAGTCACAATAGTCTCTGTCATTCCACCAAGATGGCTTTACTTTTGGTTCCCAATTTCTTGCTTCAAGTAATGTGATAAGTCCACATGTAATAATTTATCTCATTGTTGATTCTAGTGTTTGTCTCAACAGTGTGAATCTTCTTCAATTTGATGGTCTTTGATATGATTGTGACCTTTAGATTCTCCATTGTTCAGATTTTTATTTTGATTGACACTTTGATTGATGTTTTGGTCATGTTTTTGATTGGTATTTGTAGTTGTTGTTGTTAAATTAAATACTAGTTTTGCATTTGTGTCTCATTTGTAGCATCATTATTACTAGTATTTCTATTATTTTGCCAAAAATTTAGTTTATCATTGTTGTTATAGTGATTCAAGGAGTTTTTATTATTTGATCCTTTATTGTAATGTTTTATTACCCCTCTTTTGACCAAGGCTTCTTCGATCTTGAGCCCATTTTCAAGCACTTTCTCAAACGTAGTTGGGCATTATAGTTCAAGCTTGTAGCTCATTTTATTAGTTAGGTTGTCAATGAATAGTTCCATCTTTTCCTCTTTAGGTATGGAACAAGGATACCTAGCAAACAACCTTTTCCATCATTATAGAAATGAGAGGAATGTTTCACCTTTCTTTTGTTTTGTATTGTAAAGTTCCTTTATTGTTATCTCATGTTGAATATTATAGGAGAATTGTGAGATAAACCTATTGACTAGTTCCTCAAAAGATCAAATTCCTGGTTGTAGTTTAAAGAACCATTCCATACATTGACCTCCTAGGCTTCTTGGAAATAGCCTCATTAGATAAGTTTCCTCTTGTGTAAATTCTAAACTCATGGTTCTAAATTCCCTCACATGATCAATTGGATCAGTTTTACCATTGTACTTGTCATATTTTGGGAATTTGCAATGTCTAGGAAATGGTATCATGTCTACACTTGGATCAAAAGGATAGGGACAAATTATGTCTTGTAAAGAGTAACTTTTTGTGGTCCCTTTTTGCATATCTTGAAGTTGTTATTGTAATTTTTTCATTTGATGTGTTAAGACATTCACTTGATCTATGTTTTTTGGTTCAGTTTCAGCTCCTATAGGTGCTTCTTTTAGTCAATTAATGTCAAAGTCCTTTGGAAGTTTTGCACCTAGTTCAGCTAGCATCAAAAGGTATTTTTCTCCATCCTATTCCAAAACTTTTTCCATAAGTTTATGAAAGTTGGGATCTTGTTGTGCCGTTTGGAGATCCTCTTCAATTATTTCATTACCATCATTTTGGTGGAATTTGTGAAAGGGATTTTCCTCAGCCATGGTATTTAGTGTTTCAATTTCTTTCTCTCTAAGTTTTTGTATTTGTAACCTTGTTAGAATGGGAATACAAGTGTTGGGGTTTTCACTAAACTTTGATCTTTTGTGAAGTAGTGCGAAAGATAATAGCTAAGTCAAATAGAATGATAAATTCTACTGATGTGACTAAGTTATATTTTTCTCTTTTCTATACCATTTTGTTTCTTGATTGTAGGATGACTAATCCTGATAATGAAAATTAACTTAATAGTTAAGAGTTGTGTTTGATAATAAGGAACTTTAAAATTGTAAGATCTTGGTTTAATTTGAAAGAGTTGTACTTGTAAGGTTTAATTTTTCCAAGCTTAAGACACTAGTTTTACTGAGAAACTATTTTTTTTCTGATAAAGATCTGAGTTTTGATGTCCACTATCTAATGGGAGGTAAAAATAGCTCACTGGTTTTTGATTCTATGGATGCACTATAACAAAATGTGAATGCATTGATAAACTGGGTATATGCACTATTAAACAGGGTAGATGTACTAACAAACTGGTAGATGCACTAAAATTGTAAATGTACTGGTATTCTGGGTAAATGTGTTCACAGACTAGGTTTAGATGCACTAAAAAACTAGACAGATGTGCTAAAACAAAGCTTGAATGCCTTGTTTAAACAAGTTATATGTGCTAAAAGATTGGGTAGATGCACTAAAATTGAGTGTTGTACTAAACTAGAAGTGGTCAAAGTTTTGTTTGTTTGTTCTGCTTTTTCTCAGTAAAATGATTGATTCCAGGGTGTAATTTTCTAACCAGTGAATATTTTGGAGAGGTATTTTGCTTGTAAATATTGGAATTTGATGATCTAATTGGATGATATCTTTTGAAAATGAATTCATATACATAGCAACATGTTTGTAAATATTGTTTCCAACACTATGCATTAAACAAAGAGTGTGTATTCTAGAATCAGGTCCGATTCTTTCAATTTCCACTAGTTTGACACAAATAAAGACAGTTCAAACACTTTTCTATCTCAAAAGGTCACTTAGAATATCACAGCCCACAACTTGCAACTATGTCTGCTCACACAACCTTGTCACCCCCTAGAGGGCACCCCTATTTTTCCCTTTTCTGAGTCTTAACCAAAGTCAAATCCTCCACTTTTGGCTAAGGTCTTTGATAGTTATATGGTGAGTGTCTTGGGGGTAGATTCTTCCCTCCCCTTGCACTGTGATATAAAAAGTGTTAAAAATTTGACATGGTTGGATTCTACACTAAAGTTCATAGATAGGGTATCCATTTAGATCAGAAATTGATAAAATCCCTCAGGAGACCTCCCAATCTTTAAAAAAAATATTTTGGGGATGGTTATCTTGCACACTTCTGTTGAATTGTGGGCTTCCCCAAATTCACTTTTGATTAGAGTGGGTTGGAAAAATTGGCTTTGGTTGTTTCCACTTAGGTTGTTCCCATAGGGTAAGTACTTTTTCCCACTACGGCGGGCCTTCTAAAAGTTTTAATAAAGTAGGATAACAAGTCTAGCATTCTAATCACCTAGTTAAGGGGGGAGCATAAGCCTATTGCTTTTGAAACACAGTACACATGGGGTTCAAACTATTTCTTTAATTAAGCTAGATGCACTATCTTTTTTTTTAACCAAAGGAAAAAAAAATGAAATTAAATCCCTGCAAACACCACTAGTGAATTTGTAAATTTGTAAATTTGTCTTTGACCAGCGTAAGTGTTTCCAACAATTGTCTTTGACGAGCATTTTTTGGTACTTGCGACATAGAAAACAATGATTAATTCTCGAATTTTCAAGATTCTATAAAAATAATCAGATGCACCATAACAGTAATCAGATGCACCATAACAGTAATTAGATGTGCCAAAAGAAAATGTGAATGAGCTGAAATAAGAGTCCTATGCACTAGATAAATTGATGCATGTGCTAAAAGAAAGGGCCAATGCATTGAAAGAAAACCCTTTGATTGGTGAAAAAGGATACTGGATGCATCGTAATAGTGGTTGTATGTGCCGAAATATCTGTTAGATGCATTGTAACAGTACTTAGATGCACTAAAATAATCATCATATGCACTGTAAAAACTCTTGATCATGCTAAAACAAAACATGTCAGAAGCCTGTGAGCATACTTTTCAAAAAAAGATGTTAAAATGGGGTTTTTCGGCCCCACGGTGGGCACCAATTTATGTGTGAGTAAAATATACATAAAGAATAACAAACCCACCTAAATAAGACATTATATCACTAGATTTAAACAAAAATTAATCTAATTAAAGCATAAATCCATTGAAAGGGTCTTATTGCTCTCTATCTCCAAAGATTTATCAAATCACTGTGACTATTAAAATGCCAATCTAGAGAATGAGATACTATTTAAATGCTGGAAACTAATCCTATATGATAATTTCTAAATGATATGGTGATAATACTATAGCTGAGAATGGCATGAAATTGATAAAAGAAACTACTGTAAACTAAGATGCAGCTAAATGAGAAGCCATGATTATTCAATTTGATACTAAAATGATTTTATTCTAAAATCATTGCTATTCTAAAATGATTGCTATTTTCTCAATGGTTAATTTCTCTAATGATATTTCTGTAGAGTAAGATTGCACAAAGTTGGGATCCATTTCCTATAGAAAGAAGCAATATTTATAGATTCCCAATAGCATATTTGTGATGTGGCAGCAAGTAAGGGGTATGTGCAGGATCATGATGGGCCAAAAAGTGTCAATATGATGGGTATGTGGTTGACGACTTTATTTTTACCCAAAATTGATGAAACAAAAAGAGCTTTTTAAAGGAGATTCTCACCTTTCCACCAATATAAATTATGCTTTACTTTGAATTTAATAAGTAATTATTATTCATTTTCTATTCAAATTACAACTAAAGTCCTAATTGATAAGCTGATTGAAAAACATCTATAACTTTCAAACAATATCACATTTTTTGAATCCAAAACATGCATCACATTCTATGCTTCGCATAATATAGGATTAAAAAAAGAAAAATTTAATTTCATGAAGTTTTGACCAAGTTAAGGTGGTTAGACATGCGAGTTTTTATATTTTTGAAAAGTTGTAATAAAAAAATCATAATTAATTATTTACTTGGAAAAAAATTACAAAAAAATATGCATCACATTGGGACATGAGTCCTCTACTTATATCTTAAATATTATAAAAAAATATTATCATTTTATTGTGGCTAGGGTGGTCAGACAGACACCTACTTCTTATTTTTCCCCTAAAATTTAAGTACTACTACATTGAAATTTCAAATTTTCACCAAATAGATTTTTTTTCCTTTTAAACAAACCTAGTAGTTTAGAAACTACATTCAATTTTCTATAGATTCTATTTTTACATATTTTTGAAATAATATAGATAACTTATTCAAATTTTTACATCAAGTTGCCTAACTCTGATTTTTCTAAATTTTTTGCCACTTAAGGGCTTGTTTTTTCCATGATGATCCTACACATACCCTAAGGGTTTGGATTTGATTTGAAGGATTCAATGGTGAAATATGAAGATACCTAAGAATATTATGGAGATTTTTCCTCCCCACAAAAACATTTAGGCAGAGGATAGGAAGAATCAATGGAAGAATATGAAGAAGTTTGTCTATAATTTGTCTCCAAATTTGTCCATGAAGGATGAGTTGAATTAATTAGATATCAAATATCTAATTTGGTAGGTGGATATGATGAGTGAAAATAGGAAATAGCTATAGAAACATGCTTTAATTGAATATTTGGATTTATTCAATTTAGCGAAAGAAGATATTTAATTTAATAAAACAAACTATAGAAATTTGTTTATTAAATAAACATGGAAAAAATGTGGTAATTAAATAAAAAAAAAATGTGAACTTGTTTATTTAATTAAAATAGAATGATGTGATTAAGACATAATAAATAGAAGAATTAGATAATTAATAATTAAATAAAAAAAAGTATTAAATTCATTTATTTAATTAAGATGAAATAATATGCTAAAGATAGAAGAATTAAAAGTGAACTATATAAATAAATATTTCTATTTATTTATAAGTAGATGAAAATAGAATGGTTAATTAATCAAATAAATCATATTTAATTAATCAAATTTATCTAGACCATTTTTAAATGTATATAGTTCTCATCAAACTAGACTCCACCAACGTCTCACTAGTTAACTTCACCTTTTCTTGGTCCTTCTTCCTTCCTAATTTAAGAGTCTTCTCAAGGGCCACTTTTTTAGGAGATTTCTGCAATAGGCCCAGAGCAGGAGAAGAATAATTTCCTTTACCCACTTCCCCAACACCTTTATTTATTGGGAGATTAGAACCAAGGGTAGAAAAATCCATAGTAATCTCTGGAACCAAACCAACACACCCAAATAGAGGAGTTGAGGGAGGGACATCCATGTCCATCTGAGCCGATTGACCCTTCTTTGAAACTTGAATTGAGCTAACATTAAGCTAAGTCCTAGAATGTTCCTCACTAATAAATCCATCACCTACTTCCCTATACTAAATCCTCTAAAGCATCAAATCTGTTAAAGGTTTCTTCTTCTTGCATGTATTTGAGAGTCCTCTTTTGACCTATACCTCTATTACAAGACTTAATAGGTACAAAACCATTATTTTCTACCACCACCCCCTGAATAAGATCCTTACTTTTGTCCAACTTTGGGGAAAACTGAGAGGGCACACTAGTTATACTAATAACAATGAAAAATTTAGGACATTTCTAGTAAAGGTGACCATATTCATGACATAAACAACATCAAAAAGGTAATGCCTCATAATTCAATTGTTGGGTCCAAAAAATTGACCCAATGCTCATGTTAACTGAATCCAACAGTGGATTATTCAAGTTGATCTCCACAAACACCTGAGAAAAGGATAGAACCCTTTTATTTATTATTTTTTGAGAGGGTCCAATAGGCTTTCCAAGAAAAAGAGCAATCATCCACAATATATCAGTTCGCCAGCAAGTTCCAAAGGTAGACAAGGGAGATGCACCCAAACTGGAACCCTAGAAGGGAGTTCCTTGGTAGATTTGAATCCCACATGCCATGGTTTAATAAAGAGGCCCACCTAATTTTAGAAGTACAACCCCCCTTCAAACACCTAATTTTTGTGAGTAATACAGGAAAAATCCACCATAAAGAAACTATTGGCCATTAGTAGTATATCAAAATAACCTTCAAGGTTCAAAGTTTTTCAAACTTAAGAGTCAAGAAAGGGGAGTGGCACCTACATCCCCATGAATTTTCATATCAATAGATGATTGGTGTATTAATCAACATCCTTAGCCACATACTCAAGTTGAATAACTAACACTAGACATTCCTACAATCTTTCCAAGCACCCATTCTCCTTATGCAAACAAAAAACCCCCATTCTTCAACAAACCCTTGCTAGGGTTAGCCATACTCATAGAATATTTCTTGCCTCCAAGCTAACTGAGCTTGAGATCAACCTACAAAAATAATAGACAAAACCAAGCCTAAGAGGGTAAAACCCACCTCTAAGAAAGCACAAGAATATAAAGATACCCCTGAGAAAGCACACAATAGATGAAATAAGAAAATGGAAACCAAAAACAAAGTAGAATTCCCTCCTGAACGCACAAAAACCCCGACCCAAATAAACAATAACCATCACAATTGATCTGAGAAGGCATGAGAACATGCAATGAAGGTAGAAAGCATGTAGTCGTGGCCTCACAGGGTGTAGGTTGACATGAAAAAAACCCATGCCTATTGCCATCAAGAATTATTTTATTTTATTTATTTATATTCTTAAGTTATTAAATAATTATAAAAATAACTCTTAAGAAAGTTTTTTTATGTAAATAAAATAGTTTCAAATTGATATTTATGGATATTTTTGACATAAATATATTTAAGATATTTCTATTAATTTACCTAAGAGATTTTTATTTATCTAATAGTTATGTATATATAGATATATGTATATACATACATACATACATACATACATATATATCTTTTGGCTTCTTTTAAATTAATGTGTTTAAGATATCTATAATAGTATTTAATGTGGATACGCATTCTATGATGACATGAAAGCATGGAGTGTGAATGTGTTAATGAAAAATCTTTTACTTTTTATTTTAAATTTAACAATTTCATTTAAAATATTAATATTTATAGTAGATAATTTTAAAGTAAAATAAAATCATTTTTAAGTAAATAAAATAATTTTAATAATCAATAAATATAATTATGATTTCTATAGTAATTATTTTATATTATCTATTAAGAATTATTTTATTCTTAAATTTAAAAAAACTATAAAATAAATTGTTTAGTAAATAAAATAGTTTTAAACTTCCTGAGAATTTTTAAAAATAAATAAAAATAAATCAATACTGGTTATATGAATTGTTGTTGACAAGGGTTGTCAATTTTACTATTTAATTAAATGTCTTGAGAGATGTTCTAATTTATGGTTGGTATTTTATTATTGTATTCATTTTTCTTGATATTAATATATATTATTTTTGTATAAAATTATTAATAATTTTAATTGCAATATCTATATTTATGTGATAGATTAATATCTTCTAAATTTATATACCTATATGAAATGTATAATGCCTCCCCCTTACATATTTTTCTATCACTTTTATACCTTTATATTGCGGACCAAATTGTTTCACCTCCTTAATAGTACACTCTTACATTACCTTACCTTGTACATTGGGGCACCTTTCCTTTCTTCCATACATTGCACTTTGCTATCCGCTATGGATCTATATCACCTTACCTACATAATTTTATGTTTTTAGATTCCATTTTAATAGATTAAACCACTATAGTGACCTACGTCATTACATCTATGTTATATATGTTCTCACATACTTATTTTCACACTCATTCGATGTTATATTCTTTGGTCATTTCCTTAGCATGATGATGATTTCTACATGTATGCACAAATAAGACATAAATATTAGTTTATAAAAATCTAGGATTGTCATAACTTTCTTAGGAGATTCATAGGTTTATTGGGATTATATGTTACATTCTTAGGATAGTTATAGGTTCACTAGGATAGTCATATGCTATTTAGGACAATCATATGCTTTTTAGGACTATCATAGTTTCACTATGATTTGTATAAGCTTTTAAAGATAGGTTTTAACTTCATTAGGACTTTCATAACTATCTTAGGATAGTGATAGCTTCAATGGGACTATCGTAACTTCATTAGGTTAGTCTTAATGAATGTATGATAGTAATAGGCTCATTACGAATGATAACAATATTACTCAAATGATGAAAAAAATTGTGTTCTATTTTTCAATATGACTATAGAGTGAGGAAGAAGATTAGTTAAGAAAAATGGGTTTTTATTGTTACTCAGATAGAACATATCTTTTGCAAATACCATAGAAAATTTAAGGTGGTATCTTAAAGAGTTATCTCATTATTATATCCAATTGGTATGCACTATATGTTACTTAGTTTGTAAAGAGTTAGTTGATAGCTCATACAATTGTATTGAAGATGGCAATGGTTGCTTGGAATCATTAAAAGATGAATTTATTGATTACAAGTCACAAAGTGAACTCAATCATGTTGGAAATTTAGATCTTCCTACTCTCAAACCATCAAATTCATGTAAAAAATAACATTTATGGTGTATGGAAAATGTTAATAACAAAGCTAAATGCAATATCTTGGTGCAGGTTGTGGAGTAGATTTCTATGAATGATACTTGTCAACCTAAAAGAGAAAAATAGTTGGGGAACAACAAAAGATATTTTCTTCATCACATGTTATCTTTCGAGAGAATTTGGATAAATATATGTGTTTGTGATCTAAACTACTATTTGAAAATCCCTAAGGTTTGATAACATTCCAAGTGCCTGGGTGTCAAACTTAGAGAAATATCAAAAACTTATATTCAATTTGGGCAATTAAGGACCAATGGTTGAGGTAGGTAAGACATCCTTCACTTTTAGATTTTCATGATAAAGGTGGTTTCCCTAAGATTCTAACTTGATTCAACTTAAACCACTACATAATACCTTATTGCAAACTATACACAATACATAGTGTATTCCAATACTGGTGTCACAATATACCCATGTGCTAGTTTGGATAGGTAAGGTTGGGCATCTTACTAACAAATACCACACAACTTAAAAGAAAACTTTGAAAGGTTCTTTAATTTGATTTTTTTGGAGGGTGTTCAAGATGGTAAGAAAGAAGAAAAACTATAGACTGATGCATATATGAATTTGGGCCATGGAGTCTCTAGATTTTACAATATGTAATAACTAAAATAGGGAAATAAATTGATCAAGTTACCACAAAATAGTATACCCTTTTAACTACACAAGTAATCTAGGCTCTACACATGCAATTAGCAAGAACAATATATGGTTGCAAAATATAAAGAAATTCTACTTATTAATCCTCAAACATACCCATACATTTTCTTTATTATATTGAAAAGATACTATGCAGGGTATGTGTAGGATCATGATGGGCCAAAAAGTGGCAATATGATGGGTATGTGGCTGATGACTTTTTTTTTACCCAAAATTGATGAAACAAAAAGGGTTTTTAAAGGATATTCTTAGCTTTGCACCAATATAAATTATTCTTTACTTTGAATTTAATAAGTAATTATTATTCATTTTCTATTTGAATTACTTCTAAAGTCTTGATTGATAGGCTGATTGAAAAACATTTTTTGAATCCAAAACATGCGTCACATTCTATGCTTCGCATAATATATGATTAAAAAAAGAAAAATTGAATTTCATGAAGTTTTGACTAAGTTAAGGTGGTCGACATACGAGTTTTTATATTTTTTAAAAGTTGTAATAAAAAATTCATAATTAATTATTTACTATGAAAAAAATTACAAAAAAATATGCATCACATCAGGACATGAGTCCTTTACTTATATCTAAAATATTATAAAAATATTATTATTTTATTGTGGTTAGGGTGGTCGGATAGACACCTACTTATTTTTTCCCTAAAATTTAAGTACTACTACATTGAAATTTCAAATTTTCACCAAATAGATTTTTTAACAAACCTAGTAGTTTAGAAGCTACATTCAATTTTCTACTAATTCTATTCTTACATATTTTTGAAATAATATAGACAACTTATTCATTTTTTTATGTCAAGTTGCCTAACTCTGATTTTTTTGAATTTTTTGCCACTTAAGGGCCTATTTTTTCCATGATGATCCTACACATACCCTGCAAAAGAATTACAATTTTTTTATAAAATTCTCATTGAAAACTAATCAATGATACATCAGAGAATGCATAATACACATGAGGAGATAGTTTTCTATGGTTGATTGGTCCTATAATCATTCACTCTTCAATTTTACAAATGCTATTACAAGCATATGATGCAATCAAGATCATTATAATACAAAATATCTATAACTAGAACTAAATATTTGAAACATAAAGTTTCCTATGTATAGCTTTCTCTACTAGTTCTAAAATCTTTTCTCTCTAGAAGAATGTCTGAACAAAATTTGTGGTCCTTAGGAAAATAAAAAAACTTGTCTTTATAGTTTAAGAATAACTTAGATTATTTCAAACCTAAACCCAATCTAATTAGGGTTTACAATAGGGAATAATCCTGATCATATTTCATAAAATATCCAACTTATTCTTTCAAATCTTGAACAAATAACCCTACCATAATGACTCTAACATCGTGAACATACCTATTCATTTATGACTCAGTGAATG
Organism: Sequoia sempervirens; assembly: GCA_007258455.2. NCBI lineage: Eukaryota > Viridiplantae > Streptophyta > Pinopsida > Cupressales > Cupressaceae > Sequoia > Sequoia sempervirens. The sequence goes on from VDFB02365325.1 coordinate 20,676, forward strand.
CAGAGTAGAAACTCTAGAAACACATGTAGAAAATTCTAGGCCATCATGGCCCCAATGAAGAATTGACAACTCTAGCATGCAAGGAAGCAAGGGCGTCACATTGAACATTAATGCATCATAGAGAAAAGCACACAAAATCAATTTGTAACTGATCACATTTTATTTAGTTGTTGAGAATACTGCAATGCTATTACTTTTGACTTTCTTGTAAACATGACACTGCTAGTTATTACTTGGTTTAAATTTGGGCCATAGATCAACCTTCAAAGGCCAAGATCAACAATCACATACCACCCTTAAAACTTTAAAACAAAACTATTGATATAAATAGGGTGGATGGTCAATGCTTGAACCAACATAAGAAGACATGACATGAAGAAGATTATGCGGTAGATGCCATTTTATCAAAGACATTAATTTATCAATTGTGGTCGATCTAGTCAACCCTCAAACACTCTCCCATACAACATATAGTCCTTTGATAATGGCACACACTGATTAGAATACTCTACACATTACATCACTCTATTATTTGCATTGAAGCTCTAATAACATAAAATTTTGACAACCAAAATTTCTTAGGATGGATCATAAGCATCCATATGTATGATTTACACTCATAATGATATTCATGTATCAACCTAGAATATAGAAAAAACACTCACAAGTTAGCCACACAAAAGCTTCCTAACGAAACTTTCCTAAATTTGTGATAGGCCAGGTCCAATATCCCACACAACAATAAAAAAGCTACAACATGCTATATAGTTCCCAATGGAGATATATCTAGTCTTAATTGTCATATAATTATCATCTCTAAAGATAACATGCCAGAAGCTTCTAGAACATTTGATCTAGAACATCAACCTAGTCAATTAACTTGTATAGTGACCCCTTATTGACTTCAAATATTCTACCAAATGAACACCAATTATGGAAATTATGGAATAAGATATACCACACAAACACATACTCCCCTCCCAAACCACAAGACATAAATCCTATACAAGAAGAAATATGGAGAAAAACCTATTACCAAAAAATAACCTTTTTTGGGTAACATACCTTAAACATTTTAGATCATAACTACAAATCTCTTGAATTGACAAAAGTGGATGGAGCATGATAGTACCACAAAAATCCCTCAACCAATTTCATCATCATATCTAGTCACAAATTTATTTGCAACTCATAATTTTGTGGTATGGAATGATAGTGTTATGCATTCTCTAATCTTCTCAATTTCCTTGCATCAATTATTGAATCAGAATATATATATAACACCCTTATGATACTAGATGGAAAAAATCTCCCCCATTTTCTATCGATGTCAAAGGATAACTACTTACTACTCAATCTAGTTCTAAAATACTGTACAAAAATCACCAAGATAACTTGTGGCAGGGAGTCAACACTCCCTGCTTATTGAAGATATCCTCAATTGATATGTCCCAATATTGTATGTCAAATTCTCATCACTTCTAGTCCTGTAAAACATGATTGGTGTGAAGATTATCACAAACCCTAAAAATAGCACTGAAAACCATAGTGTGTTCCAAAATATTCAACAATTAGTTATGATACTTTTTTTGTGTGATTTGTTAAACAAAGACTAAGGAAATTAATCCTGTACCCTTTAAAATATGGTAAATTCATATCACCTCCACCACAAATGGGCATCCATTCACTAAGTTTGAATATGGGTTTTCAATCTTAGGATTGATGATTGTTGCAAAAATTTGAAATTTCCTTTTTGAAATGACATCCCCTTTTGTCATTATGCAGACATGTGTTGCCATTTTGGAGACTCATGGGAGCAAGATATAACAAAATTAGAGCCCCAATAATGGTATAAATCTTGGTGAAACAATGCGGTGATGAAACTTGGTAGCATTTCAAGGTTTTGGGGAAAGAAACAAGATGGCCCACCATTTCCCGTGAAGGCTTTAGCTTGAGCAATGAGAGATACAATTTTCTTTAATACATGTTTTCATTTTGCTAACTCATGGAGGCGAATGTGTTTGAAGGAAAAGGTTTTACGAAGCAAAGATATTTTGTGATACATAATGACATTTGATGCACGTGCCTTAAATACAACTTAAGGAAACTAGGGAATGAGGGGCTAGTCATGAATGATAGAAAGGTGCTTAACAAAAAATTAGAAACAAACATTAGCCCCTAACATATTTATTGAGTAAGATGTGTGTCATGAATTTTGGAACTCATGAAGGGAGAAAAAGACAAAAAAAGAGCCTCCCCAAACTAAATATGGTACATGATATGTCGATGCATGTCCCATGGGACCTAAGGGACTCAAAACCATAGAGCAATATATTTAAATATTTAGGGAAAAGAGATTGTTTGGTTTCCTAATGCAAAGGGTTGATTAACACATGGAAATGACACCCTAAAGTTGTAACTTGAGTAATAGGTGACCTTCATAATTGATCAATAGGGAAATAAGAAAAGTGTGAGGGTTCATTCTTTCACTAGAGTTTTTAATAGAGGATAGGGTTTATAGATCCCTAATACATGATTTTCATACCTCTCCATACACAATTCAATATTTTAAAATTTTAAAAAGGTCAAAAATGCCGCAAGAGTGTAAAATTTTACAACTGGTAACAATGGATCTAGTTGGAGACATGTGCCTCTTGTAGGCACAATGAGAATTCAAATCTCTGGGTAGCAGACCAAAAAGAGGAACAACAAAAAATAACATATGATACAAAGGATTAGAGAACCTCAAACTTAGGGGAAGTAGTGCTTGAGATGTTGACCATGAAAGGGAAATTTTATGAAAATTCTATCCAATCCTCTGAGGTAGAATGTTCCTTGACCACATTCTTCAACAATTTAATAGGGTCCAACCCACAAAGCATCAAATTTCCCATGCTTTCCTTTGTCTTCTAGCTAGGTAATCCACATGAGAACAAGATTCCCCACCTAAAACTCTCTTTTTAAAACCCTCTTATCAAAGAGTTACTTCACCTTTTGTTGTCTCAATATTTTTTTCATGTGTACATCTCTTGGTTTCTTCTTATTCAGTCAACTCATGAATTATTTTTGAGATAGCACTCTCTTCTTCTCCCTCAATATTTTGCAAAAACTAATATACTAGTAACTCAAGGCTAATAAAAAACTTGGCCTCAAAACCATACAATAACTCAAATGGACTCATTCTAATAGCCTTCTTATATGTTACCCTATCTTCCCATACAAAAAATTTCAACTTATCATCCCATATTTTCTTATTTACATCTAAATATTTTTTGATAATATTCATGATGGACTTGTTTCTTGATTCAACTTTCCCATTTCCCTATGGATGATAAGGTGATGAATGGGTTAAATAGATCGCATATTGTGAGCACATGTCAATAAAATGCCTAGATCTAAAACACATTGCATCATCAAAAACAACTCTTTATGGCACCCCACACTTGTTGATTACATTTTTTAGTAGAAAATCAATCACTATCTTTGAGGTAGAATTTCATGTAAGAATTGCTTCCACCAACTTAGTAAAGTAATTAGTGGAAACCAATATCCACTTGTATCCATTTCTTTTTTTTTCTCTAATTTTCCCTATGAAGTCAACACCCAACTACTAGAATGGAGCCTACACTAAAATGGTTGTGAGGGGTAGTGCACTTGAAAACTTCATATTTCCAAAAATTCTTTGGCAACAATCACATCCTTTTATAAACTTAGACACATTCCTAAATAATGTTGGCCACCAATAACCCATCCTCATAACCTTATGAGTGGTGGCCACCACATAATCCATGGTGGAATTCCTCCATAACCTTTTTTGATTTCTTCTCATTTAAAAATATTAAAAGCACACCATCAAGGTTTCTTCTCATCAACTATCCTTGGAGAAATACATACCTTGGGCCTCAAGCTTCAAAGTTCTCTTTTTCTTATCATTCAATTCAAGAGTACAATTCATGTTTTCCAAATAAAAAATAATGTCTTTATACCAAGGGTAATCCTTTAGGGGACATGGAATAAAGAGAGGATCAAAGTTAACCTAGTGGACTTTAGTAGCATCCAAATTTCCTCGAGTCATTAATTTTACTAGGACTTGACCCTTAACCAATTTAGTTGTTTGTATTTCCATGTCATATTCCTAGATTTTTTGATCCATCTACACATTTTTCCTAATGCTTCCTACTAGAAAAAGATCTCTTACAACCTTATATGGTACAAAAGAAACAATTTTAGCCCATATAATGTAGGGTCTAAGGTTTTTCATTGCTTTGATAAGGGAATATTCATGCTTATCCATCACATAATAGTTTAATTATGCATCTCCTAGTGATTTTATAAAGAAAGATATGGGCTACTAATAACAACATTTACTTTTCTACAATGAAACTGTATGAATTATATAAAAGAATACAAAGGAAAACAATTGAAAGGGATTATAATAATTTGGAATTTCTAGTATTAGAGCCTTCTTTACTGAATCTTTTATATCCAAAAATGAATCACTTGATTCCTTATCCCAACTAGAAGATTGACCCTTCTTCAAAACATTAGATATGGACTTTGTTTTCTTAGCAAAGTTGGAAAGAAATATTTGAAAAAAGTTTATCTAGAAAAAGAAAGATTGAAATTCTTTGATTGTTTTAGGCTGAGCGATAAGGTCAATAGCTTTGACTCTCTCTAGATCAATTCTTATCCCTTCTTTATACATAATTTTACCCTCTTCCACACTGAAAATACACTTCTTAGGATTCAAATATATACCATACTCTAGGCATCTTTTGAAAACCAACTCCAAGTGTTTGCAATGATCATTTCAATCCTTGGAGTAAGCAGTCAAGTCATCTTGGTAAACAACCATCAACTCATTTATTAGGCCTACAAAGGCTAGATTTGTAGCTCTTTGAAATATGGCCACTATATTTTGAATTCTAAATAGAAATTCAAGCATATACAAAGGTTCCCCATGGTATAGTGAAAGTTGTATTATACTAACCAAACTCATTTACCATGAATTGATTGTAACCTGAGAAGCCATCCATCATAGACATTAACTCTAAGACCATCACTCATTGCAACAAATGGTCCATGCTAGGCAATGTATAATTATCCTTGAGGGACTTGATATTTGGAACAAGATTAAACACCCATTCAAAATATTTGATTACAGGATTAATAATATCCTCTTCTTTTAGCTTCATTAGCTCCTTATGAATTTAAGGAGTAAGAGTAGGATTGATAGGACACTACTTTTGTTTGAATTTTTTTGCACCAAGCTCCAATAAAATGGTATGCTAGAACAAATCTTCCCTATAAGCCTTTAATACATCATAAGACCATGCACAAAATTTATTATATTCTCTTAACAATGCAATCAAAATCTAATTTTTTGTAGGTCTTATTTTTTACCAAAATAAACCCTTTTGGGATCTGATTAAGTTCCTAAGTTTACACCTTTAATAGCTTCTTCTTTGATAGGCTTACTTCTAATCTTGTAGCAATAAACATTGTCAAACAATATATCCAATGCAACAAGACCTTTAGGAATTGTATTGATTTTGAGTTGGATGATTTCATTCCAAAAGAGGGTCTCCTTTCCTTCTTCATCTTTCTCCACCATGGATTTCCAATCAATTTTTTGGTTTTCAAAATGATCAATATATCTCAAAAACTCATAATTTTGTTGATCATCACTAAAAACCTAATAGTTATATATATATTATCTCGAATACTAGGCCTAGTGAGAATCTCAACCTCATATTTATAATGATGGATAATAGAATAAAAATCATATCTAGAAGTTGTTGCAGCAAGAGCATCAACAACCACATTATTTTTTATTTCCACCCAGGTGATGCCAAAAGCATCTAAGGCCTCAATAGTATCCCAAATAATATTCCTATACATTCTTAATCTCTTTTATTAAATGTAACATAGGTGCCTCTGACCTAATATATCACAAGTGTTGAATCACGATGGGCCTTGATATATTTGATTCCATATTTAGAGGCTATGTTTAGACCAAGTAGAAAATATTCATACTCTACTACTTTATTGGTGCATTCATATTTTAGTATGTAAACGAGTTTGTAATATTTTCTCTCAAGGGAAATCAAGAAAATTCCCACACCATTACATTCCCTTGAACATGCACCATAAAATATATATTCCAAATTCCATCATCTTGATGAAGATGTGAGGGTACCAAACTAGGATAAATTTTCTAAATAGATTCACCATCATAGTAACCTATCAAATTATCAAGTTCTATATCAGGATAAATTTGTTGAAAAAATTCACCATCATAGTAACCATTCGGCTTTGGTCCCTCCCAAAACCATCTCAGTTGTGCATGTGGAAGAGTTGGTACCCCCAAAAATTAACCCTGATAACCCTTCCCCTGCTATTTTGGAGGGCTCAAAGAGGAAATCCCCCATCCCTGAGGATGATCCTGGTACTGAGATTTTAGCCACTCATCCCCTGGAGAAAAAGAAAAATGAGGTCAGGTTGTCCTAGTCAAGTGTTCTAGCTGGGCTTTGTGAACTGTGTTAGAGTAATAAGTTATTATGCTTAATTAATTACATCACATTGATTAATTAATTAAGTCACTTATTCCTCTTTATTACTTAAGCTAAACTTAGGCACATTAATAATTAATTATTAATTATTAAGTGTGCACACTAGGGTTTCATTTAGGGTTTCCCTTTTAGGGTTTCTTGATCTCCTTCATAAGGATTGATCACTTTGTAATAATGAGATTCTCTTAATGCATTTTTACTGAGAGGTTTACAGAGAACATCTTTTTCGGTTCTTCATATCTTTTGCATGTGACAGGTATCCATCTTGCATGCAGGTGATCTTGGATTCTAACATGGTATCAGAGCTCCAGACCTGCTGCTTGCTTGTGATCTGAAGATATGGCCTCTTTATGAGTTTCGAGTGCAAGGGTTTCCACAGGCATCTTTTCTGCAAGATCTGGGGGTAGCTATTTTTTGGGACACTATGGGCTCAAATGGACGTCGCCATCGCGTTCCCAGCGTCCCAAAACCCTAGAAACGCCTATTAAATCGTCCATTTTGGTGTAGTTGATCCGGAAGGCAAAATTTTTTTGTTTGAAGGGCCGTACGGCCTCTTCTGCACGCATTTTTCGAAGAAAAACACATTTTTGCCACCCGGCGGCCACCATTCCGCCGTCGCCTCCCCTCTCCACCGCCCATCCGCAGCCGGCCTCAATTCAGCCCCCACCCCATTCAGCCAGCCTGGCGGTCCTATCGCCGACCAGGAGCTCAGCGGACGGCCGGCTGTTTTTCCGGCAAGGAATATTCCGGACCTGCAGAGCATATTCCGAACATGGCGGAGCATATTCCGGGGCTTGATGAATATACCGGCGGCCGAATTTTTTTGGCAGGGGGCCGATTTTTTGCGGCGATGGCTAGATGGCCGTCAAATTTATGCTCGGCCTTTGCTGACGTCAGCATGACGTCATCCATACGGCCGGCCCTCTTTGCCCTCTCCTAACCCTACTTTGCCCTAAAGGAGCAGTTTTTTTTCTTTTGGTCATAACTTGGGCATACGGTATCGAAATCGGGCAAACGAGATATCGCCGAAAAGCTGGTTCCGAGCACTTTCTAGTAGTGCTATTTATTTTTCAGTATTTTACTTTTTTTCTACATTGATTGCTGTTTGAAGTTAGATGTACGTTTTATGCTTCCGAGCTCATAACTTTTTGCCACGATCTCTATTTTTTGCCTCGTTTGAAGCGTTAGAAAGGTATTGAGGAGTTCTAGGTTGCTGTCCATGCAATTTTTTTGTATCTATCCTAGGTTTATAAATTAGTCCAGATTTGGCCCGATGGGTTGTTTGGCGATTACTTGGATGTTTTGGCAGTTGGGAGAGTGCATCTTGCATCTTTGCACTTCGTTTTCAGTAATACATCATTCAATAATTGCTTGCTGCTTCATAGATTCCAGAGTTGTTCCTGTTTGGAGTTTTCGAGTGTTCCATGGCATCGAGTCTTCTGTTGCTTTATCATGATTCCTTGAGTCAATTAGTGACTCTCATCCGGTTTCAGTAGTATACAGAAGAATATTTCCTTGCTTGCCTATATCAAGTTCCAGTGTTACTCTACAGAGTTCTTCCAGTGCTTCTTTGCAGCATGTTATCTCATTGTAAGGGGGGTTTTGTCCCACTGGGTTTTTCCTTCTCTTACTCATTCTTGCATTTGTAAATGGGTACCTGATCAGGCCTAGTTGTCGGGACCCATCTTTGTTTACATGCATCTTATTCTAGTGTTTTAGCTTCTTCCTAAGTTCATCTTAAGGGGGGGTGTTAGAGTAATAAGTTATTATGCTTAATTAATTACATCACATTGATTAATTAATTAAGTCACTTATTCCTCTTTATTACTTAAGCTAAACTTAGGCACATTAATAATTAATTATTAAATTATTAAGTGTGCACACTAGGGTTTCATTTAGGGTTTCCCTTTTAGGGTTTCTTGATCTCCTTCATAAGGATTGATCACTTTGTAATAATGAGATTCTCTTAATGCATTTTTACAGAGAGGTTTACAGAGAACATCTTTTTCGGTTCTTCATATCTTTTGCATGTGACTGGTATTCATCTTGCATGTAGGTGATCTTGGATTCTAACAAACTGAAACACAAGAAGGTCAGCAAAATTGCAACTAAAAAGAAAGGGAAAAATGTGCTTCAACTTCTGAGGGTTCTTCTAGTCTCTAAGGAAGGAAAATGTTCTGAGGAAAAAGATTCTAAGGGTGATACTATGGTGGGTGATAGATTTGAGATGAGGACAAAGCAAACAAGTGTGATAAGATCCCATAGGTTGGTGAAACACAAGAAAGGGACCCCTATTGATGATATCTCCAAAGACTCATTCCAAACTGGCAGAAAAATTGAAGGAACTATAGCTACTAAGAAGTAGAAGGATAAAGGACCCATAAAAGACCCTTGTTACTTCTCTAATTTAAACTAGATGCTTTGGGAGGACTCTACCAAGTCCTTAGATTCTAGGATTGGTTCTGATGTGGAGTTCTAGAGCAAGGATGGCAAGGTGGACGAGCTTAGAATATTGTAGGAGTAGGTTGCTAAGCTGAATTGTAAATTTAACTACTTAGCCCGTTTCACTATCAAAATGATTCACATGTTGGCTCTCACTCTCTCGAATATGGTCAAGGAGGAAATGAAAAATAACACCATGGATGAATTCCCCAATTGGATTGGGGAAGATGTGTTAAGCATCCTGCTCAAAAAATGGGAGGTTGTAGATAATTAGTGGTTGGGTTTGTGTTGTGTTGTGTATCTATTGTTTCTAGGCTATGTCTATGTCTCTATTTTGTTGTTTTTGTAATTTTTTTTGATGTCTAATGGTTTTAATCCTTTTTGGCCCTTTGGGATTGAAATGTAAAGGGTACAACACCCTATAAATGCTACTTACAGTATCAAAAAAAAATCTCACTCATGAGCTCATTAGGATTCTCAATAATTATCATCATTTTATTCACTCTATGCAACTGGACATTGTTTTCACACATAGGGATGGAAGCATAGGATAAATCCATATGGATACTACCCCCTTTGAAGCTTATCATTTCCTTGATAATAACATACCCCACTTAGCTATACAATACACTATGATAATATCCATTAAGAATACTTTCCTAGGGTATGCAAAAATTTGCACAAGGACATTATTTACTATTCTAATCACATTTACCTCTTTAGAATCCATGGCATAAAATTTTCCATAGGACTTAGAGACTTTTAGGCTTAAATGGTTCATGACCTCTAATGGCATCACATTACTAGATGCTTCAGAATATAATTGAAATTTATGAACTATCCAACCATTTATTAACAAAGAAGTGTAAAATGGATCAATACTTTGAGTGTTATCTACAAAGACAACACCCAGATAAATTTTAGGAGTTTCTTATATGTTGACTTTATCTAATCCTTCACTTAGAACAACCATAGTTTTTTCTTGCTAATGAAAAATAATAGGGGCACTAAAATATGATAGTTTCCTCTCTTTTTGTTCATGGATCCTCATAAATTCTCTAAGTGGCACTTGAAATTTTATTTGAATAAAATCCAAATCCATTTCAGTTGGTTGATATGCAGGAAATGGATTAGAAGATGAGACTATCACAACATTAGTTTCAGGTATGAAAAGAATTACCTGATCACCAACATCAAGTTACTTTTGAAGATTATTTACCTCTTTTCCAATCTCTTCTACCACCTTTATTTTTACACCATCTACAACAACTTGTTAATTTCCCATACCTATAGTTGATATTTCAACCTCTTTTATCTTTGGGAAATACACCTTTTGTATAGGTGCACCTCATGGTGGATGCATCTTCTTTCTTGGTTAGGAATTTCCTACAACTCTATTTGTTTCTTTTTCTACATTAGATTCCTTTTACTTTTTGTTGTTCAAATGTGTATATGATATATTTAGACTAGGTACATCATTTTGTTTATCCTTGGCACCCAACTATCTATTCTTGCACTGGTAATCACTCTATACCTGAATTACAACAACCTTAGTGAGAGCCTTGATATCCTCTTTAGAGGGATTTTCTTTGTTATATATGTGCCTCATCTATTCATTAAGTTATTCAAAGTATCTTCTTAGAATTTTAAAAGGAATATGACTCCTATCATGATCATTTTGACAAAATTTCCGACCCTTATAAGTATCCAATTGATCTATATTGGCATCATCATATCATTTGGGTGTATCCAGGCTCTCAGAATTCACTTTCTTTATCAAGTACAACTACAACATCACACTTCGACTGATCATGACACAAATAATATGTACATCATGCAAAAATGAATCTTGTTGAATATTCACATCACCCTTCATCAAGGGATCAAGGGTGTGTATCTCATTATATTTTGTGTTTGAGCTTAATGACGATGACTACTTGTCATTACCTTCAGGTCTTTTGGACCAGTCATGATTATAGGGCCTATTGTGTAATCTTTGACCCTAATCAAAAAATGTAGGAGCAACATTAGAGGACATGCATTTTTCATTATTTTCCACCTTGTATGAAAGATATTTCATGGCTCCCATCAGCTTGTCTATTCTTCAATAGTGAGAGGCTTGTTAGAAGTTGTTACAATTGGTTCAAAAAGTTTTATATCAGCTCTCTTTTTTTCTTTCCCAGATACCTTCAAATTAATCTCTTTATTCACAGTAATTACACATGCTTCCCTTAAGGTTTGAGGGACATTGTACTTGATTCAATGTCTATCCATGCATTTGATAGTTTAGGAAAACAACCGCTTTGATTCATCACATTACCTATTAGAGTTGGAAAGGTTACCTTGTGAAATTTGGTCCATGTTATGCCTAAAAATATTTCATATAATCTTCTTTTAGGCAGGCCTTGGATTCATGAGATGAATGGAGTGCCCTCTACCATTGATCGTGTAATGAAATATGTTTATGACAACAAATTTTACATGCTAAAAGATGATCTTGAACCTAAAATTTCTTTTATTTCCTTGAAATAAGGACAAGATCCTTTGAAAGAATGGAAATCAACTGCAAAAGTGGAAGCCACAAAGGAAGAAGAACACAAGAAGAACAATGATGAATTCAATAAATTTCTAGAAGATGATTGGGGTTCCTTAGATTTCACACCAACATTCATGGGAGAATACAAGATCATAAACAAAGAGTATGAAAAGGGAAAATAAAAAGTGGTAATGTCAACACAAGATTCAACAAAAAATTCAAAATCATCCACCTCAACCACTTTAGAACAAGAAAATTACACAATAAAATTTGATGAAGTTGATTATGAGCAACCACCAAATCCGAAATAAATGAAAAAGGTTTATGGAAGAGGTTATGAACTCATGAAAAAACTTGGGTATAGTGGAAAAGGATGTGGTATTGGAGAACAAGGTATTTGTGTCCCTATAAAGCCCAATATGCAAGAAATGATTGATGATCTTGGTTATTGTCCCTCGAAAGGAACAAAAAAACCTTCAATCAATATCAACACTCTTACAAAGGATTCTTCTAAGACAACTTTAACATTAGTTCATCCTGAATTGATAGAAACTAGTGGTCTTGGTTATTTTCCTTCAAAAGAAATGAAAGAAGCAAAGAAATCTTCGCTTAACATTAATTTAATCACAAAAATCACTCCTAGGACATGTCTTAGTAATGATTTGAGTTCACTATATTTTATGGCTTCCTTTAAAAGAAGAGTACAAAATCCTGCAATCTAAATAGTCTTGTGTAAGTATGACATCTTGTACTAAGCGAGAGATATATTTTTTACAAAATAAAGGAACATCCTCTACTATTGATCAAGAGGGTATCTTGTCAAGACTTCTCCAAGATTGATTGATATCTCTTCCTATGAGAACATGAAATAAATTTTATTACAAGAGCTCATTTTGTGCATTACATAGAGTTTAAAATCTAATGAAATACATTTATGACAACAAATTTTACATGCTAAAAGCTGATCTTGAACCTAAAAGTTGTTTGATTTCCTTAAACGAAGGACAAGATCCTTTGAAAGAATGAATATCAACTACAAAAGTGGAAGCCACAAAGGAAGATGAACACAAGAAGAACATTGATGAAGTCACTAAATTGCTCGAAGATGATTGGGGTTCCTTATATGTCATACCAACATTCATTGAAGAATAAAATATCATAAACAAAGAGTATGAAAAGGGAGAAGAAAATGAGGTAATTTCAACACAAGATTCAACAAAAAATTTGAAGCATCCACCTCAACCACTTTAGAACAAGAAAATTACACAACAAAATTTGATGAAGTTGATTATGAGCAACCAAAAAATTTGAAATAAATGAAAAAGATTTATGGAAAAGGTTATGAACTTATGAAAAAACTTGGGTATAGTGGAAAAGGATGTGGTTATAGAGAACAAGGTATGTGTCCCTATAGAGCCTAACATGCAAGAAATTACTAATGTTCTTGGTTATTGTCCCTTGAAAGGAACAAACAAACCTTCAATAAATATCAACACTTTTACAAAGGATTCTTCTAAGCCAACATTAACATTAGTTAATACTGAATTGATAGAAACTAGTAGTCTTGCTTATTGTCCTTCAAAAGAAATGAAAAAAATAAAGAAGACTTTGCTTAACATTAATTTCATCACACAAAGAACTCCTAGGACAAGTCTTAGTAATGATTTAAGTTCATTATATTTTACGTATTCCTTTAAAGAAGAGTAAAAAATCTTACAATCTAACGAGTCTTGTGTAAGTATGACATCTTGTACTAAGAAAGAGATATCTTTATCACAAAATAAAGTAACATCCTCTACTATTGATCAAGAGGGTATCTTGTTGAGACTCCTCCAAATTTGTTTCATATCTCTCCCTCTAAAAACATGAAAGAAATTTTATCACAAGAGTTCATTTTGTGCATATCATAGAGTTCATGGCCATTCTACTAATGAATGTAAGGATTTGGGTAACAAAATTAAACATATTAAGGAGTGTGGTGATGTAGAGAAAGGGTGGACAACTCCAAAACAACCTAAATCAACTAATCTTTGAACCCTAAAACATGGGGGTAGCAAATTGAGTTTTTTGGCTATAACATTTAGTATAGACATGATCTCCAAAATGTAAAGACAGTTCTAGATACCTATTTGGGATTTATATAACATATCTCAAAATTAGGGTAGGTTAATTTTTATAGAATCCTTCAAAAAAACCTTGTACCAAGACCCATTCACCATGGGGCAAATGATTCCCTATTAGGGATACTGGAGCAACAAGTTTTCATAGTTCATAAGCTTCAATATCAGATTCAAAGTTTCCTAGAAAAGCACACCAAGACCCATAATTCAACACTAGGAAAATGATTCCTTGGAGGCCTATAAAAACCTACTTTTCTAAGCTTTCTAGTGATTTTTTGTACTTCCTAGACTTCCTGGTAGCCTATAGTACCAATCTGAAAAGTTTCAAGAACTTCTATTTTATGCATCTAGGTCAAAATCATCCATTTAGTGTAGCCATTTTTGAATCATTCCAAAATCATTCAAGTAGCAAAAATCATCAGATCTGAAAATGTTTACATTTCTGAAACTTTGCATAATATGGATAAAATTACTTTTCACTTTTGCATACATAATGTTTACATTCATGAAGCTTCAAGCATTAATTTGATAAAAGTTCTTTTCATTTTTGGATACACATTGTTTTCATTCTTGAAGCTTTGCATAAATTGGTTAAAAGTACTTCTCATCTTTGGATATACATTGTTTACATTCTTACAACATTTCATAATATGGTTAGAATTACTTTTCATTTTTGGTCAAACAAAGTTAGTATCATATCTTTCTAATCATGCAAATTTTTTTTTTAACTCTCCCCCTTATGAGAATGCTTTAGTGAAAGAGAATAAAATAGTGGATAATTGAATGACAATCAAATTTGGTCTTCTCCTAATATCTCTCCTATTCATGATGAAGATATTTTGGTACATTAGAAGATCCAATTATTGAGTGCCATGAGACTATTACTTGTTTCTCTTCCCCTACTAAGAAAAACATCATTGCACAAGAGGATACCATCATTGATAAGAAATAAAATCTAACCATTGATAACCCCCTTGTGATGAAGTTATTTTAAAACAACCAACCTTTAAATGTCAGGAACATCTAGTTTGTAGCTCTCCTAAAATCTCTCTTTCTAGGGAAGATATCACAGTGGAAGAAAATGTGAACATTGAAAATAGTAATTCCTTAGATGAAGGTGATGAAGTGACACTAGATTCCCCTTCACTAAGAGATCATGAAAATAAGGACAAGCCTTTGTACGTTATGCAAATTAGATATCCCTTGAAGTGGTCTCGGGTATGTGCAGGATCATCATGGAAAAAACATGGCTTTAAGTGGTGAAAAATTTAGAAAAATTAGAGTTAGGAAACTTGATGTAAAAAAATGAATAAGTTATCTATATTATTTAAAAAATATGTAAGAATCAAATTTGAAGGAAATTGAATTTAGTTTCTAAACTACTAGGTTTTTTTTTTTTAAATCTATTTGGTGAAAATTTGAAATTTCAATGCATTAGTACTTAAATTTTAGGGAAAAAATAAGTAGGTGTCTGTGTGACCACCCTAACAACAATAAAAGGAAAATATTTTAGATATAAGTAGAGGAATCATGTCCCAATGTGATGCATATTTTGTATTTTTTCAAGTAAATAATTAATTATAAATTTTTATTACAACTTTAAAAAAACTATGTTTGACCACCTTAACTTGGTCAAAACTTCATGAAATTCATTTTAAAAAATCTTATAGTATGAGAATCATAGAATGTGACACATGTTTCAGATTCAAAAATGTGATCTTGTTTGAAAACTATAGATGTTTTCAATCAGCCTATCAATCAAGAATTTAGTCATAATTCAAATAGAAAATGAAAATAATTAGTTATTAAATTCAAATTAAAGCATAATTTATATTGGTGGAAAGCTAAGAATCTCCTTTAGAAACCCTTTTCATTTCATCAATTTTGGGCTAAAAAAAGCCATCAACCACATACCCTACACATACCCACCATATCACCACTTTTTGACCCATTGTGATCTTGCACATACCCTCTCGTGGGCCACTTCTTACCATCTATCCACCCTCAAAACAACCACAAGTTCGAAAAAAACTCACGCTTATCTTAGAACCACCTAAAAGGAAAATTGATAATGATAATGTTTCACAACAACTGAGTTCCAATACCATTTCTTATACATATAACACAAGGAATGATCTACAACCAAGACAACCGACTCCAACATCCCTTCCATTACCTAACCCTATCTTGCCTAGTGCTCCTCGTTTTCCTTCACAAAGTGGAAAGTAGCATGATCTTGTTCAACAACATAGGAACACTCTTGCTAAGATATCATTACATGACCTTATTCAAGCCTCTCATCATTATCCTAACATGATTCAAAGTGCCTTACAACAAGTTCCCACCCCTCCTAATGTGCAATCAAATGATGTAGCAACCCAAATTCAAACTATAACTCTAGCCAACTTGGACATTAATTTCCATCAAGATGAGCTACCTTCATTATAAGAGCAAAAACAAAATGAAGTTTTCATGATAATAGCTTACATTAATAGAATAGGGATAAAGATAACCCTTGTTGACATTGGTTTGACCCTTAATGTGTGTAGTGTAAGAATGTTGGAGATGCTTCATATGAATAAGAGTGAAATTGTCCCTCATTCATTGTCCATCTATGGGTTTGATAACATAGGAAAAAAATGGCTTGGAGTCATCACATTTCCTATTAGATTTGGAAAGGTTACCTTGCAAACTCTGGTACAAGTTATACCTCATGATCTTTCATATAATTTTCTTTTAGGAAGACCTTGGATTCATGAGATGAATGGAGTTCCCTCTACCCTTCATCATGTAATGATATACATTTATGACAAAAAAAATTACATGCTAAAAGCTAATCTTGAACTTGAAAGTTGTTTGATTTCCTTGAAAGAAGGATGAGATCCTCTGAAAGAATGGAAATCAACTGCAAAAGTGGAAGTCATAAAGGAAGAAGAAAACAAGAAGAACATTGATGAAGTCACTAAATTGCTAGAAGATGTTTGGGGTTCCTTAGATTTCACACCAAAATTCATGGGAGAATACAAGATCATAAACAAAGAGTATGAAAAGGGAAAATAAAAAGTGGTAATGTCAACACAAGATTCAACACAAAATTCAAAATCATCCACCTCAACCAATTTAGAACAATTAAATTACATAAAAAAATTTAATGAAGTTGATTATGAGCAACAAAAAAATCCAAAATAAATGAAAGAGCTTTATGGAAGAGGTTATGAACTTATGGAACAACTTGGGTATAGTGGAAAAGGATGTGGTGCTAAAGAAAAAGGTATTCATGTCCCTATAGAGCCTAACATGCAAGAAATGACTAATGGTCTTGGTTATTGTCCCTTGAAATGAACAAACAAACCTTCAATCAATATCAACACTCTTACAAAGGATTATTCTAAGCCAAATTTAACATTAATTCATACTAAATTGATAGAAACTAGTATTCTTTCTTATTGTCCTTCAAAATAAATGAAATAAACAAAGAATTATTTTCTTAACATTAATGGCATCACACAAAGAACTTCTAGGACATGTCTTAGTAATTATTTGACTTCATTATATTTTACATCTTCCTTGAAAGAAAAGTACACAATATCTCAATCTAAAGAGTCTTGTGTAAGTATGACATCTTGTACTAAACAAAAGATATCTTTGTCACAAAATAAAGGATCATCCTCTACTATTGATCAAGAGGGCATCTTGTCGAGACTCCTCTAAATTTATTTCACATCTGTCCCTATGAGAACATGAATTAAATTTTATTACAAGAGTTCATTTTGTGCATATCATAGAGTCCCTGGTCATTCTACTAATGAATGTAAGGATTTGGGTAAAAAAAATCAACATCTTAAGGAGTGTGGTGATGCAGAGCAGGGGAGGACAACTTCAAAACAACCTAAATCAACCAAACTTTAAAGCCTAAAACATGGGGGAAAAAAATTAAGTTTTTTGGCCATAACATCTAGTGTAGACATGATCTCCAATACAACATATCTCAAAATCAGGGTATGTTACTTTGTACGAAATACTTAAAAAATGGACTATCCTATCAATTAAGCCTAAAACATGAAAAATTAGACCTAGGGCATCATCAAAACACGTGCAAAACTCAATATGGAACCCTAAAGCTTTGGAGCATGGTAATATACAAAATTTCAGACTCCAACACAAAAAATAAAAATTTATCCACCATGGAAACCATGAGAAATCATATTTTGAAAGTCACTAGTTACCCTACCTAGGGTTTATGATAGTTTTGAACTATTTTTTCCAAAATTGCAATATCTCTCTTGAAACTCAACAAAAATATATGATACCAAGTGAATTAGAAATTATATTCATACATATTTCAATCATAATTGGTCTAAGATCAAGATATGGAATATAAAATTTATACCACATGCTTCAATAGGTTGGTTACATAAAAAATATGAAAGTGGCAATCACCAATTTGATCATAACTTACATAAAACTCAATGAAAATCAGCCAAACCAATTGAAAATGAAATATAAATCAGTCATCTATCACAACCAATTATGTTAAGATCATGAAAATTCCATACAGTACCATACCACATCAAAAAATAGTGTTGCAACATTCAAATTTGTAGAAAACAAAGGAATTTTATCGCTTAAACTTCAAAATTGTAACCGCCAACCTTGGTTTCGACCACCCCAAGGATATTTTAACATGTATAAAAAAATTTCAACTAATTTTAAAACTACAACCATTCTAATTCCCTCATTTACACCATGTGACTTTAAATTCCATAATTTGCAATATTTTAGACAATATTGACAACTTTTAAAACCTATATAGTAAATTTTACATTTTTGACAACTTGACCACACCTATCCTCCTAAGACCTTATATAGACCCTTAAAAACATGAAGATGATACAAAAGGACCTTATTACATAAGAAATACACAAAACCAAAATAATGACAAACCAAAATCTCATGGGTGCTCCTGCACCATCCTCCCAGGCAAAGAAAAGATTCAAGCTCCACTTGAATAGAAGGTAGCAACTTGAGAATTAGGTCTGAAATCCCTTGCATGATCTACATAGACCCATGCATATGACCTATTTGAAATAGTTCCATAGTGGCTTCATCTTCACTTGAGGTTTCTTGAACATGTGTCATAGGTAGGTGAACTTGGAAAAATAAACAACTGCTAAGAACTTGGAACAAAAAAGATAACAAACTTGATTACCCTACTTCTCACACTCTTTTGGTGACCTTCTCAACATAGTAACATCTGCCCCTTGCTTTTATTTTTCATCTCCAACCTACAATTGCTTCATTTCTTCATGATAAATTAGATACAGTGCCATATCACCTTGCTCTTCTTCAATGACTTATTTCATTTTGAACTTAGGCTTCTCATCCCTCAAGTTTACCATCACAATCAAAGCATCATGTCCCCTCTCTTTATATCTCACCATTAGGACAAAAAACATAATTTCTTGATCAATGTCACTACTCTCTAAAAAAAGTAAATCATCACTAACCTTCAATATCTCCTTATGAAATGTCTACAATGAAAGTGTATATCCTTCACCTTCAATGGGAAAGAGAAAATATTAAGTTTTACTTTCCTTTTCAATGCCATCAATTCTCAAGTTTGGAAGGGGATTGGACTAAAAATCAACAATACAATTTTTATCATCCAAAAATACATTATCCAATGCTACTCTCTCCTTAAGGTCTGCACAATCAATAGACCTTTCCTTTTCTCTGGCTTGTACAAACTCTTTTTCACTCACCAACATAGCACTAGAACCTATTTGTGATTCTTGACTTTCCTCTTTCTCAAATGGATTTTTCTCTTCCATCACTAATAAAGATTCTCCAATTTTTGGTGTTGTCTTCTCTTGCCTTCTTCTCTTCTGCATGATTTCCTTGATAGTCCATTTAACCTTCTTACTTATTGGTAAATGCCAACCACTTGCTTGTTTTTCTCTCTCAAGGAGCTATTGCATTTCAAGTTCCATTATCTTTTCCATTTCTTCTTGAATTTATTTCATTTGCTCCAAGGCTTTCCTCAAATCTATTTTCTCTTGTTCAACATCCATTTGTTTTTCCCTCTCATCCTTCTTTATCTCACTACTATATTTTCTCATCACTTGTTTCTTGCTTGGTACCTCCTTACTCTACAATTCTCCATGGAAAAATCTCTTCAACATTTCCACTTTCCTTCTACAAACAAGTCGCTTCATCCTTGGTTCTTCTTGTCTTTGTGATACCTCACCTAGGTTTTCTCCTTTCTTCACTACCTAGTCTTTTGGAATCCAGGTTCTTCCTTCAACCTACAAAAAGACAACACATAAAATCCAAAAACTTATCTTGCCCAGATCTTTGGGCTCTAATACCATGTGGTGATCTTCCTTGTATTGAAGCACCTAGTTCCTCTAATTGATACTAATTTTCATTCTATTATGTTTATCATCAATGATCTCAACTCATCCTTGTCTTCCACTAAGTGGGGGTAAGGGGTTAGGTTAGCCTTGTCCTCGTATGACACTTGTTGATTGTCTCTTTTGGCTAGTTGACCACCTTCCATGTATATATAAGAGCAAGCTTGGGATGTGGATGGCATGCCTTAAGTTGGCTTGCATGTGATGAACTGAGTTATCTTTAGTTGTTGCATTTTTGGGGCAACCAACTTATCGATGATGTAGTTTCATTTGCGAACATGACTTGGCATAGGGATTTCCATCTAAGCTCTCATGTCTTGGGGTAAAACATTGAATACTTTAAAGCAATTTCTCATAACAATGGTGTTAGCAACCACTTCAAAGTTGGGGCATACATCGATAATATCTTTCGACATTTTCTCATCTTTCATGGTGTGATTTTATTTTTTCTTGTGATGCATCCTTTTGTTGGTGGTGTCATTAGGTTTGATGTCCTCCAAGAATGTGATATTTCTAATTGTATGATTTCCCTTAGTGGCATGATGGAAAACGAGGAATCCCATAAGTCGCAATATGATATTCTTTACTTTTCCTCTCTTGGAGACATTAGGCAAAATTTTCCCTAAGAAGAAGACCTTACATGAAACAAGATCCCCTTGAATAGAAACCTATAAACATAACATTAATAAAACATATAGCATTTTTGGGCCTTATTGAAGTTGTTAGGAGGAGAACTTTGGTATGGTGTGGGAGGCTAATATAATTCTCTCATTTGCAACCTTTTTGGGATACTCACCTAGTGGATGGCTTGAGGTTCCACTACCCCAGAGTGATAATGCATGTTACAGACAAACAACCTTGACCTTATCCACATTGTGCTACACATATTGTCAAACTTTGATCCTTTTTTTGGACAAACAATTGTGTTCCACATCATGTTGGAAAGGTTGATGCTTGATCCTTTATTTTCCTTTATTTTCTTGGTCTTTTATAGGGTATGATTGTGTATCTTTTTCATTGTTTCATACATAAGTGCCTTGAATGTCTACTTTAGTGTGAGTTTGTCATGGGAAAAAATATCACTAAAGTGCGGGTAAAATGTAGTAAAGGAAAAAGTATCCCTTTTTCCTTAATTTGGGAATAATTAACAATAAATGAGCTTAACGTTTCCTTGATTTAGTATTGTAATGTGTTTTACACATTTGCATTAAGTCTAGGGCCCTTTTTAATATAATGGACTTAATGATGCCTTATTTAGGGTGTTGTAAAGTGTATCTGTACACTTTCACACTAATCTAGAGCTTTAATTAATTAATTGAGGTTTAATTTTCCTTAATTGGCCCCTTAAATTCAAATCCAAGCCTTATTTATTGCATTTTCCGAGGGATAAATCTCGACACTCATTAAAAATATTTCACAAAACTTAATTTTGCAAGGTTTGATTCCTAGGATAGTGACCTAGGACACATTCACCACCTAGCTAATGGGTCCTTCCTAGGTCCTAGGACCCCCTTTTGGCATATTATTTCATATCCTTGAAGCATTTCCTAGTTGAGTGTGCTAGGACCCATTAGCCACCTAGTGAATGGGTCCTCCTTAACTTAGGAAAACCCTTTTTGAACTTATTCTTGGCGGGATTTTAATGATTTTAAATCCTAGATCTGATGTTGGCTTGTGTTATTTGAATTTTGGGATTAAATCTTAAGATGAGTATAAATAAAAGGTTAATTTACATAATTTCATCTAAGAATTTTATGCAAGAATACCAATAGTTCACAAGAGCATTATAGAGCATTCAAGAAGGCATTTAAGGGAAGATTATTAAATTTTTATTGCAGCAATCAAGGATCCAATTCATCCTGTCAAAGTCATGCATGTTGTGAATCTAATGTTATATTGTAGCATTGGTGATCAAGTTCAAGTCTTAAATTATGTCAAGTTCTTGATCAAGATCTACACTCTTTGAGGAAAATCCATGCCAAGTTTCAGATTTGCAATCCAAAGTTCAATTGAGGATTAGTGAGTATTAACATTATATTGTTCATTCATCTCTCCTTTTATGCATTGTTTCAATTTAAGATTTAATTACCAAAACGAGGTTTGACCAAGGCAAACCCATATTCCCTAACAATAAAAATTTTCTCCTCTTAATTGATGTGTGATTGTGGGTTTTAGGTTGAAGATTAATTTGAGAACAAAAATTGTCAAAGTTGCAAAGTTGTAAATGTTGTCATCTTTGTTGCAAGATCATGGAAAGTACTCTACATAATTTATTTCTAACTTTTAGGAGCTGAGCACTTGAGATCTGGGAGTGTAGATATTGAAGAACAAGATTTTGAAATTGATTTTCCAGAACCCTAACAAGGACCCATTTTTCACTGGGTGAATGAGTCCTTAGTGAGGCCCGAAACAACACTTTTCCAAAAAGGTACACATCATTCCAACATCTGAAATCCTTCCTATTTACTGTTCTAACAATTAGGTTTATTTTTTTATTGTTATTTATGCATTTTAACCCTCATAAATTGAATGAAACACTAAGTAAAATTAGGTGTACCCATTTGGTTAATAACATTTGTAGTGCACCTATTTTTCTATGTTTCAAGAGCAATATTGCATCAACCAAAAAAATGTTGTTTCTTTTCAATAAGGGAAAATTTTGCAAGTTACTATTTTTAGTAAGCCTTTATTTATGCATGTATGGGAAAAAAATCTTACATAGACCTCCAGAATGGTAAATTTAATCCAATGGTGAAGAAATCACTTCAATATAATTTGTCATTTTAGAGATTAAAATTTTAATTTCTGAAAAATCTTGTTAAAAATATTTGAAGTCAATTTTGAAGCACTCAGAGGCTATGGATGGGCCCAAAAATTGGTCAAAAATAAAAATTTATCCTATGGTACCATTTTATGAACAAGCATCTCCTTGAGAGCTTTCTAAAAATGTATTATAATTGAAAATCCAACAATCAAATTGAAAGTGATGACCCCAAGAAGTTGCACTACCAAATTTAATAAAATTTCAAAATATCTTCTTGTGGGGATTACAGTTTATAGAAGATTCCAAGGTTTTTACACATTCTAGATAAAGGATATGAATGTGGTTATAGAGGGGGGCATATTAGAGTAGGTTGTGGCTTTGATTTTCTGATTTGTAGATTTATGTAATCAAAAAGCCCATGTGATGTCAGTTGTAATGTTGTAATTTCATTTTCACTTTAGTGATAGTAGAACATCTTGGATTCCTTATTGTAATTTTTTGTGCAATTCTCTATTTTTGTTATAAGTTTCAAATTGTAAGGGGAGTACCCTTCATCAATATTGTAATAAAAAATCCCTCATAATATCATCTCATGAGTATGCTATTGTCTGGGAGGATCTTGTACCATTCTTTTATACTTTCCTTCAATTATTGCACAAAAAGCTTCATCATGACATCCTCATTTTTCAATTTCATATTCATCAATGACATCACTAAAATGCCTTAAGTGATCATCACTAGTGATAACATTATTACCTTAAAATTTTGGTACTTTTGCTTTGATCTCAACTAAAATTGGATTAGGGTAATTGTAGATACCACATGAATCCAAATGTCTATACCTTTATAATCCCATTGGTTTCCTAACAAGGTTAAATATTTGGGATTTCATTCTAGGGATAACTATAGCATTCTTCCCTACATTTTTTGAATAATAGGCACTTGCTAAATTGGAACAATTGGTGTAACATTTTTTAGGTTAAGCATTATTTTTCTATTTTTTAATCTAATAAAAATATGTTGGTCTCTCTACAATTTTCACCTCTATTTCAATATGCTACCTCTCTTTGAGATGATCAATATGTTCAATGTGCTGATATAATTCCAATTCTCTATAGTTAGCATCAAACTAATTGTTTGGGTCAACATCTTGGAATGAGGTTTCAACCTCCTATTCTAAGAACTAAGGAGTATCATGTCTACCCTCTATCTAATTCCTCATAGGTTGAAGCCTAGTATTAGTTGTAGGGGTGACTTCAAGCATATCCAAAGTTACATTCTATACTCTAGGGTTTATTTCATTTTCATAGCTTTAATAATCATGTTCGTAATTTCTTCTAGTCATTCTAACCTTATTTTCACCTAAATTTTCTAATGTATACTACTCTAAATCCCTAGAATATTTTCTTCTATATGAAGTACTAATCTTTTCAATATTTCTTGAATTATGTAAAGGATACTTACTTGAATTTTTAGCTTTCCAGTTTGTTGTCACCTTTTCTCACTAGTGGAACTACCTTCAAGAACTTCTTTACCTTTGAAAAGATGATCTTTATCCATTTTTTTCTTCTATTACACATTTCTGGATATTTTTCAATGAAGTTGCCACTCCTTAAAGGAGAAAGTATTCGATGCTAACAAAATTCTAACTTTAAACCAAAATCCAACACCTCTTGTACTATCACCAATTCCTTTGAAATTTTTCTTTTACAATCCTATATCAGTCCCTAGAAATGGTACCATTTTTTTTGTGATCTAAACTATTAGGACCAAGTCCCCAAGGTTTGATAACATTCAAAGTGTTAGGGGTGTAAAACTTGGAGAAATATCACAAACCTATATTCAGGTTGGGCAGTTAAGGACCATTGGTTGAGGTGGGTAAGACCTCCTTCACTTCTAGCTTTGCAAGATCAAGGGGGATTTCCCTAAGATGTTGACTTGATTTAAAACATTGTACAATACCTTACTGAAAACTATACCCAATACACAGTGTATCAATATTGTTGTCACAATATACTTATGTCCTAGCTTGTATAGGTAAGGTTGGGAATCTTACTAATAGATATAACACAACTTAAAGTAAAAACTTCAAAGGTTCTTTAATTTGATTTGTTTGGAGAGTGGTTAAGATAGTAGCAAAGAAGAAAAACTATAGAATAGTGCTTATATCCATTTGGGCCATGGAGTCTCTGGATTTTACCATATATGTAATAATTGAAACAAGGTAATAATGTAATCAAGTTACAACAAAATAATATGCCCTTTTAACTATACAAGTAAGCTAGGATCTACATATGCAATTAGGAAGAACAATGTATGGCAGTAGAATATAAATAATTTCCACTTATTAATCCTCAAACATACCCATACATTTACTTTATTATATTGAAAAGATACTATGCAAAATATCTCCATAGATTTTACAAACTTTTGGCTAGAAAACTAATCAATGATACATTAGAGAATGCATGCTACACATGAGGAGACACTTTGATAAGTTTTATTTTCCCTATAATCATTCACTCTTCAAGTTTACAAATGCTATTAAAAGAATATGATCCAATCAAGACCATTACAATACAAAATATCTTTACCTAGAACTAAATATTTGAAACATAAATCTTCCTATGTATACCCTTCTCTAGTGGTTCTACAACATTTTCTTTCCAAAATAATGTCTAAACAAAATCTTTGGCCCTTAGAAAAAAATAAAAAAATGCTTTTATAGAGCACGAAAACTTAGATGATTTCAAACCTAATTCTAATAAAATCATGGTTTATAATAGGGAAGAATTTTGACTAGATTTCACAAAATATCTAACTTGGCCCTCAAATATCAAGTAGATAATCCTACCATAATGGCTCTAACACCATGGCCATACCTCTTCATTTATGACTTAGTGAATGTAGAGTAGAAACTCTCACAACATATGCAACAAAATCTAGGACATCATGGCCCCAAAGAAGATTTGACACCTACAACACACAAGCAAGGGCGACACCCTTACCATTAATACATCATAGAGAAAAGTACACAAAATCAATTTGTAATTGATAAAATTCGATTTAGATTTTGAGAATTTTGTTGCACCATTACTTTTGAATTTCCTACGAAATAACACTACTAGCCATTACTTGGTATTAATTTTAGCCATAGATCAACCTCTTGAGGCCAAGATCAATAATTTTATATCACCCTTAAAACTTTAAAACACAATCATTAATTTGAATAGGGTGGACGACTGATACAAACCCACAAAAGAAGAAACAACATGAAGAAGCTTATGTGCTAGAAACCATCCTATCATAGACATAAATTTATCAATTGTGGTTGATCTAGTCAACCCTCAGATACTCTCCTATGTAGCATATAGTTCTTTGATAATGATGCACACTGATTGGAATACTTTACATATTAGATCACTCTGTTATTTGCATTGAAGCCCTAATAACATAGCATTCTAGTAACCAAAAGTTATTACGATGGATCATAAAAATCAATATGTATTATTTAAATTCATAATGACATTCATCTATAAGCCAAAAACATAGAAATGACATCCACAAGTTAGTAACACAAAAGCTTCTTAACCAAATATGCCCAAATTTATGATAGGTTGGGTCTAATAGCCCACACACCACTCTAGAAGCTAGAACATGATATGCAACTTCCAATGTAGACATATCTAGTCCCAATGGTCGTCAAAATGTCATCTCTACTCACATATGCCATAAGATTTTGTTGTGTTTGATTTAGAACATCAACCTGATAAATTAAGCGATATAGTGACCTTTTAGTCACTTAAAAAATTCTACTTGATGAACACCAATTTCAAAAATTATAGAATAAGATATACCATGAAAATACATACTCCCTTCCCAAACCATAAGAAATAACTCCTATCCAAGAATAAATCCAAAGAAAAATATTTTACTAGACAATCTCCTTATCTAGGTAACATACCTTAAACATTCCAAATTAGAACTACGGATCTCTTGAATTGATAAAATTGGATGTGGCATGATACCATAGACATCCCTCAACCAATTTCATCACCATATCTAGTCACAAATATATACACAACTTAGAATGCTCTGATATGGCATGACAGTGTTATGCATTCTCTAATATTCCAAATTTCCTTGCATCAATGATTGAACTAACTAGTATATCCAACACCATTCTAATACCAAATGAAAAAAATCTTCCCCCTTTTCCATCAATGGAAAAGGAAAACTACTTATCGCTCAACCTAGCTTTGAAATACTCTGTAGGATCACCAAGATAACTTGTGGCAAGGTGTCAACACTCCTTGTTTACCCCAAATATCCTCAATTGATATGTCCTAATTTTATATGTCAAATTCCCATCATTGCCATTCCCACAAAACATGATTGGTGCAAAGATTATTATGAACCCTAAAAATGGTGTTGAAAATTATATCTCGTTTTGGAATCCTTGGAAATTAGTTCTAATACTTTTTTTGTGTGATTTGAGTAACAATGACTAAGGAAATTAAGCCTATACCCTTGAAAATATGGTAAATTCATATGACCTCTACCACCAATGGATTACACTGGCTTAAATACACAACCAATGGGTATTTGTTCACTGAATTTGAATATGGGTCATTGATCTCAAGATCAATGGTGGTTGTTGAAACTTGAAATTGGATTTGCAAATGACATCCCCCTTTTTCATTATGTGGACATGCATCACCATTTCAAAGAATCATGAGAGCAAGAGATGACACAAACAAAGTGATGCAAGAGCATCCAGTGGTGTAAGGGCAATCTTGCATCACCCAAAAAAAGTTAAATTTCAAGTTTCTCAATTTTTAGATGTTTTACATTTTTGGATACCCTTTTCATCATAACGAAATTCCCAATTTACGGTTTTTATTTTCTGTTCCTGGGTTGAAAGATATTGCAGTTTTAGTTTCCCAGATTTGCACCTGAAAATCTTCTGAGTTAGATTTGAGGAATTTAGAGTTCCCAGAATGGCCTTGAAACTTTCCAAAATTGGCGTAGTGGATTTCAAAAGTGTTATTGACTTCGAGACCTTTCCAATGGTTCAAACGGTTCACGAATCAGAGTCCCGGATCAAAAGTTATGGCCTCGGGAAGTTGGCGCACTTTCTAGAAGATACAATTGCAAATGCTCTTTTGAAATTTGAACTTCATGTTGTAAATTTTTGGTGCCAAACCACCTAAACTCAAATTTGAATGTTGTTTTGGCTCCAAACTAATGAGGAGCTCTATTTATGGGCGGGTTTCAATTTTGGGTAACTTTTGGGGACAAGCTCGCATATTGCGAAAGGGTTATTCTATAGCTTTCTGAGCTTGCATGTGTTGTAAAACTTGGAGATTTGAGATCCTCTACATGTAAGAAGTTCCATTTTCTGAATAATAAATTATTCTCTTGTTTGTGGGTTATTTTTTGTGTCTCGGGTTTGCGCCCTCATCAAGTGGTATCAAAGTGGGTTTTTCTTGAGCGTGTGGATAGATTATTGGCTTCATCGTGGAGGTAGCTCTTGCACTGTGACCATGGTTGTGGGCCAAGGTCAAGAAAGATGTCTCCAAGAGTGATGCCTGGTAGGCATGGTGGTGCTAGAGGTGGTTGAGGTGGCATAAATGCTGGTGGAAGAGATGCACTAGTAGCCCTCCAGAGACAGATTGATGCGTTACAAGAGCAGTTGAGAAGAGGGTTAAACCCGAGGGAGGAAAGTGAGGATGAAGGAGAGGAAGAAGGTTCAGATGTAGAAGAGGAAGAAGAAGCAATTGATCAAGACCAAATTTGGCTAATAAGGGCCATTTCGAAGATCAGGAAAAGACCCAGAGTAGAAGTCCCCTGCCTATTCCTGGTTCCGAATCCTAAGAGTTGATCGACTAGATCAACGAGCTAGAAGAATATTTTGAGTATGAGGAAATAAAGGACCCAGATCGGGTTAAGTTTTTGAAAATGAAGCTGAAGGGCCATGCCAATATTTGGTGGAAAGAGGTCCAGTTGGAAAGAAATCGAAGAGGAAAAGGATATATCACTAGATGGGATCGCATGGTAGAGAAACTAAAGAAGTAGTTCATACCAGTGGACTACGAGTTAGATCTGTTGAAGAAATTGCAAGGGTTGAAGCAAGGAAGCAGATCCTCAGTAAAAGAATATAATCGAATATTTACAAGATAACCACCGAACAGATCACATAGAGGCCAATAAGGGAGAAGGTAGCCTGATATCTTAATGGGTTACGCACTACATTCAGAGGAGTTAAGCCTAGTCGCAATGACCACCTTATCGAGAGGATGTGTATCACTTGTTCAAGGTGGAAGAGAATAACAAAAGACGATGGCAAGCAAAAAGGACAAGGAGGTCAAAGTGGAAGGGTAATGGAATACCTGTGAAGCCAAATGATGATGAAAAGAAAAGTGAAGATGTGGGTACCAACCAGCCAAAGGAGCGACAACTTCTACCGCCTCGGATCAAAACCGCTGGGTAATCAAAGAGGTAGAGGACAAGGGAGATATATGGACAAGGATCCGAAGAGGTGGTTTGCATGAACCTATTTCCATTGTGTTGAAGAAGGGCATCGAGCATAGCGAATTTCCACAACACCGCTGAAGGTAGACAAAGGCCGTATAATGGCTATGCGATGCGATGAGGAGGCCCACCAACATCTGATGATGCTGAAAGGGGAGAAGCCCTAGTGATTAGGAAGCCCTAGTGATTGAGGAAAAGGAACTAGAATAGAGGAAGAATCTGTTTTGCACAAGGTGCAAGTGTGAAGGAAAATGTTGTGATGTCATTATTGATGGTGGGAGCACCGACAATCTGGTGTCAGAGGAGATGGTCACAAAGTTGAAGCTAAAGAGGGAAAAACACCCGCGTCCGTATCAGATTGCCTGGTTACAGAAAGACCACAAAGTTTTGGTCAATGAGCAGTGCCTAGTAAAGTTCAAGATTGAGAGCTACCATGATGAGGTACTCTGTGATATCATCCCCATGGATGCATGTCACATGTTGTTGGGGAGGTCGTGGCGCTTTGATAGGCTATACATGATGCAATAATGCAAACACTTATTCCTTGACAAAGGATGGGTCCGCTACAAGTTGAAACCCCAAGGAGACTGAAGAAAAGGTATGCAATAGTGCTAGAATTTGTTATGTAGATGGAAGAAAATTTTTAGAAGGTATGAAGCATGAGCATGTGTGTTATGCATCGATTCCTAGAGTGAGTAAGGAGGATAGTGAGAAGGTTCCAGAAGAAGTTTCTGGGATGTTGGATGAGTTTCAGGATATTGTTTCTGATAATGTACCCGAGGGTTTACCACCAATAAGGAAGATCAGTCATCAGATTGACTTGATTCCTGGAGCCAGTTTGCCAAATAAGGCACCTCATAGAATGACTCTAGTAGAAAATGAGGAGCTGAACAGAAAAGTTCAAGAGTTCTTGAGAAAGGGTTTGATATGGGAGAGTTTGAGTCCATGTGCACACCAGAAATTAAGCACCAAAGAAGGATGGGAGGGAGGACGGTACAGATTCTCGAGCCATAAATAAGATAAATAACTCAAGTACGACATTTCCGCCAAGGATGGATGACCTAATGGATTGTTTGGAGGAGCTCAAGATTTCACAAAGATTGATCCTAAGAGTGGATATCACCAGATTTAGATTCGAAGAGGGATGAATGGAAGACCCGCCTAAAGACCAAAGAGGGGCTATACAAGGGTTAGTCATGCCTTTGGGCTAAACTAATGGCACATTCATGCTCATGAATCCAGGTACTAAAAAGAACTTTGGGAAGTTTTTTTATTGTGTATTTAGATGATATTTTTATTTTTAGTAAGATGTTGGATGAGCATCCGATGCATATTCAGAGAGCCTTTGAGAAGTTAAGAGAAGAGAAACTATTGATTAATCTGAAGAAGTGCAGTTTTGTGAAGAGGGAGTTAGTGTACTTGGGGTTTGTTGTCTCAGCAGAAGGTCTCAAGATGGACCCAGAGAAGGTGAAGGCTATTCTGGAATGGCCTACCCCAAGAACCGCTACCGAGGTGAGATCTTTCCATGGTTTGGCTAGTTTTAATAAAAAGTTCATTAGAAACTTCAGTAGTATTTGTGGACCCCTGACTTGAAACAATGAGAGGGGATAGAAAATAATTCAAGTGGAGTAGTGGAGCGACAAAAGTTTTGAACTATTGAAGCAGAAAGTGACAGAGCAACCTGTTCTAGCCCTCCCAGATTTCAACAAGGTGTTTCAGGTGGATTGTGATGTTAGTGGTTGTGCCATTGGAGTAGTGTGGAGCCAAGAAGGTAAGCCCATTACCTATTTCAGTGAAAATTTAAATGATGCCAAGAGAAAGTATTTGGTATAAGCATCAAGAATTTATGCAATAGTTCAAGTATTAAAGAAATGGAGACATTATTTGTTGCCGAAGGAATTTGTTCTATATAATGATCATCAGGCCTTGCAGTACCTAAATAGTCAGGAAAAATTAAATCAGAGGCATATGAAATGGGTAGAGTTTTTGTAGAGTTATACCTTTGTTTTGAAACATAGGAGTGGGAAGTCAAATAGGGTTGCAGATGCTTTAAGTAGGAGGCATACATTGATGACAAGGATGTAGATTGAAGTGGTTGTGTTCATTGAACTCAAGACACTATATGTAGAAGATCCTGAGTTTGCAGAGACTTGGAAAGCTTGCAAGGAACCTATTATAGTCGACAGGACAAGGTGGCTGGATCTCATAATCTAGGATAGCATGTTATTTAAGGGAAGTCAATTGTGTATCCCAAGGAGTTCCATGAAGGAGAACCTAATAAAGGAGAAGCATAATGGAGGAATGGCAGGAAATTTTGGTCGGGATAAGACCATTACCATTATCAGTGAGCATTATTATCATCTTAGCTGTCACAGATGTAGAAGAAGTTTGTACAAAGCCGCAGTGGTATGTCAGATGGCTAAAGGAGTGAGCTAGAATACAGGCTTATATCAGCCCTTACCTGTACCAAAGAGGCCATGGGAGGATATAAGTATGGACTTTGTTCTTGGTTTGCCAAGGACACAACGAGGGAATGATTCATTCTTTGTGGTGGTTGATAGGTTTTCGAAGATGGCACATTTCATTCCATGTCAAAAGACCCATGATGCAGTCCACATTGCTGACTTGTTCTTCAAAGAGGTGGTGAGGCTACATGGTTTTCCAAAGAGTATTGTTTTAGATTGTGACACCAAATTTGTGAGGTACTTTTGGAGCACCTTGTGGAAGAGATGAAGGCAGAGTTGAAGTTTAGTTCTGCACACCATCCACAAATAGATGGGCAGACAAAGGTTGTTAACAGGAGTCTAGTTAACCTACTGAGATGTTTGGTAGGAGATAAACCCAAGGGATGGGACTTGATCTTACCCCAAGCAGAATTTTCTTACAACAATTCTATCAACAGAAGCACTGGTAGATCACCATTCCAGATTGTGTATGGAGGTAGCCCCAGAATAGCTCCAGAATTGAGGAAGATGGACCAAGAGAAGAAAATAAGTGTTGAAGCCAAAGATTTTGTAGAACACATCAAGGATATACATGAGAAGGTAAGAGAACATATTAACAAGATGAATATGATAAGGCTAAGGCATCAAGAGGAGATATAAGGAGTTTCAAATTGGTGATGAAGGATGGTCCACTTGAGGAAAGAAAGGTTTCTAGTGGGAACATATAAAAAATTGAAGATGAAGAAATTCAGGTCCCTGTAAGATTTTGAAGAAGCATGATTCAGGGAATGCATATGAGGTAGAGTTGCCTTATGGAATCAACATTTCCCCTGTGTTCAACATTTTAGATTTGACAGAGTATCATGAAGGTGGAATGGAGGAAGCACTAGCAATAGGGCAATATGGCATTCCAGCACCTACTTCAGAAAGGGAGGAGATTGAAGCAATCTTGGATAGTCGTGTGGGAAGGAGTACCAAAAACAGGCAATATGAAGAATATTTGGTGAATGGAGAGGAAGGCCTGTGGAAGATTCATCCTGGCTATCTAAGGAAACGGTTGACTGGTTGGGTTTTCCTCAACCATTTGAGACGTGACGGGTCACTTCTCAAATTACCTTTGGTGTCTGATGTAGGAGCATTCAGTGGTGTAAGGGCAATCTTGCATCACCCAAAAAATAGTTAAATTTCAAGTTTCTTAGTTTTTAGATGTTTTTACATTTTTGGATACCCTTTTCATCATAATGAAATTCCTAATTTACGGTTTTTATTTTCTATTCCTGGGTTGAAATATATTTCTGTTTTAGTTTCCCAGATTTGCACCTAAAAATCTTCTGAGTTAGATTTGAGGCACTTAGATTTCCCAGAACGGCTCCAAAACTTGCCAAAATTGGTGTGGCTAATTTTGAGCGTGTTATTGACTTTGAGACCTTTCCAACGGTTCAAATGGTTCACTAATCGGAGTCCCGGATCAAAAGTTATGGCCCCGGGAAGTTGGTGCACTTTCTAGAAGATACAATTGCAAATGCTCTTTTGAAATTTGAACTTCATGTTGTAAATTTTTGGTGCCAAACTGCCTAAACTCAAATTTAAATGTTGTTTTGGCTCCAAACTAATGAGGAGCTCTATTTATGGGTGGGTTTCTAATTTTTTGGTAACTTTTTGGGGGACAAGCTCGCATATTGTGAAAGGGTTATTCTGTAGTTTTCTGTAGCTTGCATGTGTTGTAAAACTTGGGGATTTGAGATCCTCTGCATGTAAGAAGCTCTATTTTCTGAATAATAAAATTATTCTCTTGTTTGTGGGTTATTTTCTGTGTCTCGGGCTGCGCCCTCATCACAAAGCCTTGTTTATGGTAGAACTCTCCATGAAACAATGTAGTAATGAAACTTGGCATCATTTTAAGGTTTCCAGGAAAGAAACAAGATGGTACAACATTTTCCCATGAAGGATTTAGCTTTAGCAATGATAATTAGAATGTTCTTTAATACATGCCTACATTTTTCTAACTTGCAAGGGAAAATGTGTCAAAAGGAAGAGGCTCTATGAAACAAAGAGCTTATGTGATACAAAATGAACTTTGATACACATGCCTTAGAAAAATTAAGGAAAATATAGAATGAGGGGACTAGTCATAAATCATGAAAATGGGCTTAATAGAACATTAGCCCTTGAAATATTTATTAATATCGATACATATATCACAAATTTGGGGACTTAAAAAGGGAGGAAAAGGCAAAAAAAGAGCCTCCTCAAATTGAAGAAGGTATGTGATATACCGATGCATGTCCCATGGGACTTGAGGGACTAAAAAATATAGAGTAATATATGAAAATATGTAGAGAAAAGGGATCATTCATTTTTCTAGTGCAAAGGGTTGGTTAACACAGAAAAAAAGACACCCAAAAGTTGTAACTTAAGCAGTAGGTGACCCTAATGATCGGTCAACAATGAGAAATAAGAAAATTTAAAGGGTTTAGTCATATTCTAGGGTTTTTAATAGAGGTTATGGTTTAAGAAGCCCTAATACACAATTTTCATATGTCTCCCTACACAATTGAAGGTTTTCAAAATATCAAAAGGTCAAAAATGCCACAAGGGTGTAAAATTTTGCAAGTGTTGATAATGTTAACTCATCAGATGCATTAAGTATCTTTTAACAAGCAAGCACAAATTTTTTTAAGGTGTATGTCTCTCCACCTTAAATTTTCCAAAATTTTATGGTTGACATTATTTTCTTTGAAGATCAAGAAAGCTTCCAAAAGGTGTCTGCATATATGCAAAATGGAAACATTATACTTACAATGTAGCTTGGAATGTTCAAGAGAGTTTGGGTGAAAAATAGGACCATTCCTAGCATATAAATGACCACTTGGACATGTTGGAATTGATGGTATGGCCCCACGATGCACATAATGAAAATTAGGCTACCTTGCAATTTCACATTGCATGCATCTAACAATTTTTGGGGTAGTAGAAAAACTTTCACCAAGGCCAAAATGGTTTTTATTATTCAAAATTTGAGAGAGGTTGTTATAAAGTGGCCTCACATGCACCTATAGGTTTAGACAAAATATTCACATCTGCCACTAATTCTACAATATAGCACATCAAAGTTTGATAACTTTTGCACTTAGGGATTATAGGAGAAAGCACTGACACAATGCAAAAAATAATGTCTAGGAAATTTGGGGTGAAAAATAGGACCATTCATAGCATATAAGTGCTCACCCATATGATTTGGGGTTGACGATTAAGCTCCATGATGTACATAACAAAAATTAGGCTACCTTGCAACATCACATTGCATGCATCTAACAATTTTTGGGGCAATAGAAAACTTTCACCATGGCCAAATAGTTTTGAGTCTTCAAAATCTAAGTGAGGTTATTGTATAGGGACCCTACAAGACCTTTTATTTCTAGAAAAAATGTTCCTATGTACCACAAATCCTAAGATACAGTCTATCAAAGTTTGACAATTTTTCCACTTAGGTCTCTTAAGAGAAAGCTTCGACATAATGTAGCCTAGAATGTTTAGGAAATTTGGGGAGTAAAATAGGAGCATGAATAGCATGAACCCACCCACCCATACATGATGAAACTAGTGATTTATCCCCTTGATGAATAGAACAAAAATTAGGCTACCTTCCAACTTCACATCGCATGCATCTAATGGGTTTTGGGGCAACAAAGAAAATTTCACCATGGCCAAATGGTTTTAAGTATTCAAAATATAAGAGAGGTTATTGTATAGGGGACCTACAAGACCCTATAGGTTTATATGAAATGTTCCTACATAGCATGAATTCTGAGATACAGTCCATCAAATCTCAACAATTTTTTTCACTTAGGGATCTTAAGAGAAAGCATCGACATAATGTAGTTTGGAATGTTTGAGTGAGTTGGGGAGTGAAATAGGAGAATTAATAGCATAAAAAAATCCACATAGATATGTTGGCACTAATGGTTTGGACCCACGATGAATAGAACAAAAAATATACTATCTTGCAACTTCACATTGCATGCATTTGACAATTTTGGGGCAGCAGAACAAATTTCACCACAAAAAAATGGTTTTGATTCTTCAAAATATGAGAGAGGTTATTGTAGAGGGGCCCTATGAGACAATATAGGTTAATAAAAAAATTCCTACATACCATGAATTATGAGATACAACTTTTCAAAGTTTGACAATTATTTGCACTTAGGGCTCTTAAGAGAATGCATTGACACAATGTAGTCCAAAATGTTTGGGTGAGTTGGGGAGTAAAAAGGGATCATGCCTAGCATAAAATTTCACACCCATATGTTTTTGAATTGACAGTTTAGCCCCATGATGAATAAAACAAAAATTAGGCTACCTTGCAACTTCACATTGCATGAATCTAACAATTTTTGAGGTAGCAAAAGAACTTTCACCATTAAAAAATGGTTTTGATTATTCAAAATATTAGAGAGGTTATTATAGAGGGGCCCTACAATACCCTATAAGTTTAGACAAAATGTTCCTATGTACCATGAATTCTAAGATACAATTCGTCAAAGTTTGACAAATTTTTGCACTTACGACTCTTAAGAGAGCATCAACACAATGTAGTATAGAACACTCAGGAGAGTTTGGGTGCAAAATAGTACCATTCTTCGGGTAAAAATTCCCACTCAGATGTGTTGGGATTGATGGTTTGTCCCCATGATAGCATGATGTGTTGATGTGTTGGGGAGTGAAATAGGAGCATGAATAGCATGAACCCACCCACCCATACATGATAAAACTAGTGATTTGTCCCCTTGATGAATAGAACACAAATTAGGCTACCTTCCAACTTCACATCGCATGCATCTAATGGGTTTTGGGGCAACAAAGAAAATTTCACCATGGCCAAATGGTTTTAAGTATTCAAAATATAAGAGAGGTTATTGTATAGGGGACCTACAAGACCCTATAGGTTTATATGAAATGTTCCTACATACCATGAATTCTGAGATACAATCCATCAAATCTCAACAATTTTTTTCACTTAGGGATCTTAAGAGAAAGCATCGACATAATGTAGTTTGGAATGTTTGAGTGAGTTGGGGAGTGAAATAGGAGAATTAATAGCATAAAAAAATCCACCTAGATATGTTGGCACTAATGGTTTTGCCCCACGATAATAGAACAAAAAATATACTACCTTGCAACTTCACATTGCATGCATTTGATAATTTTGGGGCAGCAGAACAAATTTCACCACAAAAAAATGGTTTTGATTCTTCAAAATATGAGAGAGGTTATTGTATAGGGGCCCTATAAGACAATATAGGTTAAGAAAAAAATTCCTACATACCATGAATTATGAGATACAACTTTTCAAAGTTTGACAATTATTTGCACTTAGGGCTCTTGAGAGAATGCATTGACACAATGTAGTCCAAAATGTTTGGGTGAGTTGGGGAGTAAAAAGGGAT
The DNA here is from genome assembly GCA_007258455.2 of Sequoia sempervirens. Taxonomy (NCBI): domain Eukaryota; kingdom Viridiplantae; phylum Streptophyta; class Pinopsida; order Cupressales; family Cupressaceae; genus Sequoia; species Sequoia sempervirens. Next base: position 57,948 of record VDFB02365325.1, read on the forward strand.
CATGCCTAGCATAAAATTTCACACCCATATGTTTTTGAATTGATAGTTTAGCCCCACGATGAATAAAACAAAAATTAGGCTACCTTGCAACTTCACATTACATGAATCTAACAGTTTTTGGGGTAGCAAAAGAACTTTCACCATTAAAAAATGGTTTTGATTATTCAAAATATTAGAGAGGTTATTATAGAGGGGCCCTACAATACCCTATAAGTTTAGACAAAATGTTCTTATGTACCATGAATTCTAAGATACAGTTCGTCAAAGTTTGACAAATTTTTGCACTTACGACTCTTAAGAGAGCATCAACACAATGTATTATAGAACACTCAGGAGAGTTTGGGTGCAAAATAGTACCATTCCTAGGGTAATAATTCCCACTTAGATGTGTTGGGATTGATGGTTTGTCCCCATGATGTACAAAAAAAAAATTAGGCTACCTTGCAACTTCTCATTGCATGTCTATAGTATTTTTTAGGGCAATGAAAAAAATTTCACCATAGCCAGATGGTTTCTACTATTAAAATCTGAGAGATGTTATTTTAGATGGTCTCTACATGACCCTATATCTTTATACAAAACTTTCCTATGTGCCACAAATTTTGAGATACAACTCATCCTATTTTAGTGCACTCTTTTTTATGACATGATCTATGAAGGATTATCACAGTAATGACATGTGCATCTTCATGAATTGGTTGTCACATGATGTCAATTAGAGGATATCTACAACCAATCAACATAATCTCAATAAAAGACAACTCACCAAGTCACAAATCTTCAAATTCTCTATATCACATCAAACCTTCACCAACTCCTTGTAGTATTGTCATTTGATTGAAATGGGTATATATTTTAGAGAAGGATCTTTCAAATCATGACCAATATCTTTTTAGAGAGCCATCAAGGCATATAAAAACATATCACAAACCCTCAATCGGTTACCTTTGAAAAACTTCACCAAAACAAGACTCTTTCACTGACCTAGACCTCAAATTAGGTCTCTTTTACAAAGAACCTTATCTCCAATCTTCTTCCCAACCTCTAAAATCACTTGGGCAGCATTCAAAAGGTTATAAAACCAAAGAATCCACCAATTTTATCAGAAGAACTAGCCTCCAATGCTCCTAACCTTGAAACCCTCCTTTTTAGCAATTTTCATAGGGTTTTATTGAGAATGAATCTTCCAAACTTCCTCTAACCCTGCCACCACTTCAAAAATCCTCCAAAATCCCTACATATGCTCAAAAAATTGAAAAATTATGTTTTCCAACAAATTTCATGCATTACCATACTCAAACCTCTTAATTTCATAAGAAAAACACACTTTTCTCTTCTACAGCATCATGCCAAACTCTTCAGTTGACTCCCCTATGCTCAAGAATCATCAAAAAACCTATATCTACTTGATACTACTCATTCCACCAAGGTACAATGTTTACAGAGGATGGAATGGGTCTACTTTCATGTTTAAAGCAACAAAACCCTTAAAACAGGGAATACACAACTGGCCACAGAAAAACAACTCAAATTTCCAGTAATTTCAATGTTAGCCTCTCAAACCAAATGCATAATAGTGTTAATCTAGGACTTTAATAAATTCAAGAAAGTTTAGACCAATTTTCTACTGTAAGGGGCCGTACACGTCTGAGAAAGTAAGAAAATATAGAAAATCTAAAGAAAAATAGGGATAATCAATTAATTTTTCCTTCCAAAACTTCAAGAGAGAAATTACAAAATGATGTTTCCCACATATTTATTGTTCTTCCCTCCAAAGATCAACTGACTCAACATAGAAAACTTCCTTTTGATTTGTTTGACCATTAGCATTCCACAAATCTACCTTTTTGCAACTTTTTTGTAAGTTTACATTTTTGCACAAAATGACAACTTTTTTTTGCATTATTTAGCAATATTTTGCAATTTAGACTACCTAATCACCTAATGGACTCTTTGCAACAATAAATGGTCTATATGACCTTACTTAAGTACAAAATACTCAAAATACCCTAAATCCTACTTATCAACTACCTTGATTGACAACATTTACACAAAGGTGCCCATGCACCATACATGCCGCCTTGTAATTTTTCCAAGTCTCTTGGAAATGATGTTGCAACTTGTTCACCACTGAACATTCCATGCCTCTAAACTTCTTCAACTCTTTCATCAAGTACACCTTGTCTTTGGTTCACATTTCGCTTGGAATTCTTTCCTTTATCACCACTTGAATCATGCTCCATCCTTACACATTGATCTGATGATGGTTCTCTCATGTTTCCCTTATCATGAATTGATGTTACATCTGTACACCTGAAAATTGACCTTTATCATCCTTACTCCTGACTTCCTTTTCTTTCCTTATTGTTGCATTCTCAAACTCACTTGTTTGTCCTTTCTTTGCACCTTTCTTCACTCCATCACTATCCTTTTTCTCTATTATCTAACCCCTTGCCTTCAAGATCTTTGTTTTCTCAGACTTGTGCACCTCTTCCTTGTCAGAGTAAGGTTTCCCCTTCCCTTATTTTGTTTTCACTGGACACATGACTGCCCCAATCAAAACTTGGATACCAATTTATCATCTTCCTTTCTCTTCATCATTGTATCACCCTTACAAATGGTTTTCCTAACATCTACAACTTCTGCAATGGTTGCATATTCTCTATTTTTATTTTCTTCAGGCCTCATAGGCTCCTTCTTTCCAACCATGATGATCTTAGTTGTCTTTCCCTTTAATTCTTCATCCTCTTGGAATGGTGTTAGTATGAAATGATTTCCATCCTTGTAAATAGTATAAGTGTTACCCCTTCCATCATATAATTCTCGCCTATCAAATTTCCATGGCCTACCAAGAAGTAGATGGCAACAATCCATAGGTACAATGCCACAAATCACCCTATCTCTATACCCTCCAATCTAAAACTCGACATTTTCTTGCTCATTTACCAAAATTGACTGATTACCATTTAACCAAGATGCTCTATATGGTGTTTTACGAGGAACTCTATCTAATAGTTTTTCTACCATCTCTTTAAACACCATAATATCAGTTGACCCTGAATCTATTGCAACCTTGCATACTTTACCTCTACACTTGCATGTTGTCTTGAACAAGCTCCTTTTTTTACTCATCTCCTCTTCCTTGGATGTCTTCAAGGGTGTTCTTCTCAGCATCAATGTTTCTCCTATCTCTAGAGAGTAGCAACACAACTATTGGAATTTGAACTCACATTCATCTTCTTGGACAATTTGAACTCTTTTTTCACTTCCCCTTTCTCCACCAGTTCATGTAGAACCAAAATTTTTAGGGCACTTGTAGGATGGATGACCAATCTCATTACAATTGTAACACCTACCAACAAATGTATTTTTGCTTCTACCACCCAATTTTCCTATTGAACCTCTATAACCACCTTTGAAATCTACAACTTTCTCTTCTCTTTTATTTTCCTCTTCTTGGTTCTCACTTATTTTTCTTGAAGTGGAGAAAGATCCTCTTCCTCTTATAGTACTGCCTCTACCTCTCATTGTCTTTTCTTGCCTTATCTTCACTTTTTCTTCTGCCTTTAGAGCCATTTGATAACATTCTTCGACACTCCTTAGATTTTTCAAAACTAATTCATCCTAAATATTCAATCTCAAACCACCCAAGTACCTAGCTATCTTTTCATCCTCATTCTCATTATGGTTAGATCTCATACTTAATTTATAGAATTCTTTAGTTTACGTTTTTACATCCATTTCTTTTTTCCTTAAACTTTGAAGCTTCCTATACATCTTTATAGCATAATTAGAAGGGAGAAATTTTCCTTTGATCTTGGATACCATATTTTCCCATGATAAACTCTTGGATTTTTGTCTCTTCTTTCTGACTGCTCATAGTCCCACCATAAAAGTGCATGACCTTTTAATTTTGTCTTAGTAATCTTGACTCTCCACTCTTTTGGAATGTCTTCACACTCAAAGTAGTTATCCAAAGATGTTATCAAATCTAATAACTCTTCCTCATTAAGGTTCCCACCAAACTTTGGAACATCAATATTTACCTTGTGCTTGTCACTCTTGATTGCCCTTAACAACTTTTCCATATCTAATTCATCATCCACATCTTAAAACTCTTCTTCCTCTTCTTCATCTGAATCACTTTCAACCTCATCTCCTCTCTTGCTTGTTTCTAGTGCTTCCAGTCTTTCCTTCAATTCTCTGATCTCCCTAACATACTTATTCTTCAAATCACTCATCTCCTTGGCCATATTTTTCCCTTTAGGAGACATCTTGACAATATTGTATTTTCACCTTTCACTCTTTCTTTTGCAAACTTTAACCTTCTTCCTCAAAGACCTAGTACCTCTTCTCTGATACCAATTGATTTCAATCAGTAGAGGTCTACAACCAATCAACACAATCTAAATAAAAAACAACAACTCACCAAGTCACAAATCTTAAAATTCTTCATATGACATCAAACCTTCACCAACTCCTTGTAGTATTGTCATTTGATTGAAATGGGTATATATTTTAGAGAAGGGCCTTTCAACTCAAGAACAACATCATTTCAAAGACCCATCAAGGAATACACAAATATATCACAAACCCTCAATTGGTTACCTTTGAACAACTTCACCAAAATAAGACTCCTTTGTTGACCTAGACCTTAAATCAGGTCTCTTTTACAAAGAACCTTATCTCCAATCTTCTTCCCAATCTATAAAATCATTTGGTAAGCATTCAATAGGTTAAAAAACTAAAGAATACACCAATTTTATTAGAAGAACTAGCCTCCAATGTTCGTAACCTTGAAACCCTAATTTTTAGCAATTTTCATAGGGTTTTATTGAAAATTAGTCTTAGAGACTTCCTCTAACCCTGTCACCACTTCAAACACCCTCCAATATTCTTGCATATGCTCAAACAATTGAAAAATTATGCTTTCCCAACAAATTTCATCCATTACCATATTCAAACCTCTCAATTTCACAAGAAAAACACACTTTTCTCTTTTAGGGCATCATACCCAACTCTTCATTTGACCTCCCCTACACTCAAGAATCATCAATACACCTATATCTACTTGATACTACCAATTCCACCAAGGTACAATGTTTAGAAAAGGTGGAATGGGTCCATTTTCATGTTTAAAGCAACAAAACCCTTAAAACGGGGAATACACAACCAACCATAGTAAAACAACTCAAATTTCCACCAATTTCAATGTTAGACAATAAAAAAAATGCATAATAGAGTTAATCCAAGAATTTAATGAATTCAAGAAAGTTTAGACCAATTTTCTACTATACGCGCATGTACAGGTCTAAGAAAGAAAGAAAATATAGAAATCCTGAAGAAAAACAAGGATAATTAATTGATTTTTCCTTCCAAAACTTCAAGAGAGATTACAAAATGATGTTTCCCATATATTTTTGCTTTTTCCCTCCAAAGATCAATTGACTCAATGTACAAAACTTCCTTTTGATTTGTTTGACCGTTGGTATTCCACACATATGGCTTTTTGCAAGTTTACATTTTTGCACAAAATGACAACTTTTTTTGCATTATTTAGCAATATTTTGCAATTTAGACCTCCTAATCACCTAATGGGTTTCTTTTGACATATTGTGATAGTTGGTCATTTGGACTTTGGTTCAATGT
>VDFB02365326.1:0-34539 GCA_007258455.2 Sequoia sempervirens
AAGTGTAGCAAACTCCATCTTTTCTAAGTTGTTCTTTGAGCTCTTTTGACAGCCTTGGTGGAAACTTTTTGGGCAGATTTGAAGAATGCTTTTTATCTTTCTTATGGCTGAATGGTTTTGAATGAAACTTAGGCCTTGGGGCTGCCAACTCCATGCTCCTAGCTTTCTTGATAGCTTCATCTAATGTTGGTGGATCAAACGCTTTGACCCAACCCTTCAAAGGCTCCATTAAACCTTCAGCAAAAAGAACCACAAGTCTTCTTTCAGTAATGTTAGGCACCATTACTGACAACCTCTGAAAATCAGCCACATAGTTTTCTAAAGATCCTTGTTGTTTCAATTGTGCCAATTCTCTGAATCTTAATTCTGGATCCTTAGTATCAAATCTTTCAATCAACTTATTGGTAAACTCACCATATGTGCGAACAAGGTTATGGCCAAGAGTGACCAAACCATGAGTCCACCATTCATGAGCTATCCCATCCAAATGCAAAGTAGCAAATTTGATAGCATCTTCTTCCGACATAGGTCTGAGAGAGAGGTAGTTATCTAATTTCTGCACCCATGATCTAGTTGTACACTTATTACTACCATCAAAATGCTCCATAGTAATCTTTCCCAATGCTTGGTAGAAATCATTTCTAGGTGCCATAGGAGGACGTTGATCATTCCTTCCTCCATTTCTCCGACTCTTTTGATTCATGTATTGATCAAAGGTCCAAGTACCTCTCAAGTCAAGAGGTAAAGAAACGTACTCCATGTAAGCTTGACGTGAATCATTAGCAAAGTTTGGTGTAGCCTCAACCGGTCGTTGCTCTTCCACAGTCGTGAAGACGGGAAAAAGAGGCCTAGAGGATGACCCACTAGGAATTGCGGCATGCTGACCCACAACTCTGTTTCCGGTATTCACCTCAGGACTGCCACTATTTTTATTCCCATTAACTCCACTGCTTTCTCCAGTTGAGTTATTTTGGGGCTGAATGATATTCTGAGCTGCTTGCTGATCCAACTTGGACAATAAACGGGACATCATGTCTATCATCTCGTCAAACTTCTTTTCCATCCTTTCATCTCTTTCATCCATTGCTTGCTTAAGATTTTCTGCCATGTTCCCAACTGTTTTACCAATATCTACTGCTCTTCCTGTTTCTCTCAAAGCCCCTGAGAAAGTATCTGCTTCTGGCACTGGCGGAAGCTCTGTCTGTTGTTTTCTAGCCTGACTTCTAGTGTAGTATTTACAATCACTGTCACTCATCTGACTACTGAATCATCGTAGGGCACAGGTTGGCAGAATCATGGCTCTAACACCACTGAAATATGCTAACCAATTTTTTTGAAGGAATTACACAACATAACCAGCAATAGTTAACTGGATTAGCGTTAGCATCAAACTGTAAACCAAACTTGAAAGAACTACTCAACATCAAGAATGTGCACTCAAGATCCCATTGAGGGCGAGGTGCTAACATATGACGGAGTGTTGTATTGAAACTAGAAATTAATAGGCGGATAACCAGCCATGAAGAGCATTTCCACACTACCACCAAACAGTGGGGGGAAAAGATTACAATTAAAACAATTAGTCCACTGCGGCGGGCATCCACAGAGTTGTGGGGATTCACCACTATTAAAGTGGGTACAAGAATATTACAATCAGATTATCCACACTAGCGGTAAACCATCCAGGGGTACTTATGTGTGAAGAATAAGAATTAATTGCAGCAATTTAAACTGGTACAATACTACTGTTTACAGTTTGTACAAATAAGAAATAAGCTGCAAATTACAAAGAATTACAATAATCTTCTAACACAAGAGTAATAGATGATTTCTTACAATTATTTAACTCTTCAAACTGCTGATAATGCATCGAAAATCAGAACTACTAAAGTCTGATACAGAAAACAGAAAACTGGAAATTTCAATCAGCAACTGCGAAAACCAAAGAATTATTCATAACTCACTCATTTCACCTCCAAATCGAATGAGACCAAGTGCAACTGATTGCCAGAAGGTAGGCGACCAAACTGAGGTGATGAAACAGCTTCAAAGAACTCTTATTAATTTTGCACGAATCCCAATGTACTTCTAGAAAAGTACGACCCTCCTTGAAGGGGCGATTTTCACTTTAAAAATCAAGTTCTCAGTAATAAAATCCGAGAATTGGCAGGAAGAGGCGCCCTTGAACAGAAAATAGAATGGTAAAATGCCCAGAACCAATTTCAAACTGGAAATAAAGTTATAACATGAAATCACCTTCAGCTGTAGATGAAACAACAAAACCAAAATTGATGAATCTTCAAAATTTCTTCACAATTGAGTTCAATCTGCTAGTCTGGATGAGAAGCAGCTAATTCCAACTAGATGTTGTATTTCAAACATGAAATTGGATGATTGGCTAGGAGGTAGCATCCTCGAAGCAAGAATTCATTTGTCATTCCGACAGCATAACAGTATAATAATATGAATGGATACCAAAGCTGAGATAAAGCCTTCAATTTATAGAAGAGTAGAAGACTCTTCAACTCCTCAAGAAAAGACGCCAACAGTCACAGAGACTCTTCAAATTTCCACATAACCAATCAACTTCTCAAAAATGCGTCCACTTTACAAGGCAATATAAAATCTTTATTTTAAAATATTAACTCCTTCAAAAAGGCGTCCACTTTATTACTCAAGGCCTTTGTCTTTATTCAAAAATTAAATCACTTTTATGAGAGCATACCCCTTCCAAGTCCCCTTTTTAAACACAACTTAAGTTGTCTTGCTAGGCCGAGGGGTCAACTGCAAAATATAACCTTGATGCCTTTATTCAACATAAAAATGCCGTAAGAGGTCAATCATGAACTGCAAATGAAAGCTCCAACTGGAAATGAAGTACTGAAGGCTGACAAACTCCATACTGCTTAAAATAGAATTTACTATAAATAGTAAACTCTCAGAAAATGCCAAAGAACCTCAGAATAGGAAACCCTAATTTTACCTCACACACGCCTACAGGCTTCCGGAATAGGCTGATGAGTGTCGGAACAGATTACTGATGAGAAGGGGACATTACATCCTAACAACCAAAGTAGCTAATTGGGACTTAATTACCCGAAACAGCATGTGACATCCAATGTATAATATATTTACAATGTGACTATAGTTTTATTTAAGTATAATTAACTACGGCCAACTATGACTATCTATAAAGTTGAGCCTGATAATGCTTTATTTAAGGAGCAACTTAATATAATATTATAAGTAAAAAAGTTTTTAAAAATATTTAATTATAATAAAAAAGTATTTTTCAATACTTGGAAGGAAATTTAGGTCCAAGGGTTCAATTTGGAAAGGTATAACAAGGTAGTGCCTAGGTTCATTTGATTGTCATGATTTCATTTGGCATTCTTCATTTTGAGTTTGTGTTCAATTTTGCATCCAAGGATGAAAACACTTGGTTGTATTTTTCTGCGATTTAGGAAGAAGAAAACCCTCTTGGCTCTCTTCTCTAGAGATGAGGATGAAAACCTTTGTCTCTTGCATTGGCCATTCCACATTAGGGGTTGCATGGTGGATTGAATCGAAGTTTGTTGTGCATGATTTCAGGATTGGGGATAAAGCATTTGCAAGCAAATTATTAATTGCTAATCTTCAAAGCTGTTATCATCATTGAGCACCATCTTTGGAGGAGTGAGATACTTTCGTTGCTGATAAATTGCATTCTTTTGGAGGCTGCTGGCATATTACACCTATTTTGAAAGTATACTGGGTGAATTTCCAAGCGATCAAGGTTTATTGAATTAGTGTGAATTCTGCCACACTTCTACAAACCCTGCTGCATCAGTTTATGACCATTTGGAGTCTTAAAATGGGAGGTCACAGCTAGGTAACAGGTCTACACTCAGCCACGCCTCATTCTAGAGGGATCAATTTTCATTTTTGGAGCTTGCATACAGGAGTGAGACACATTATATAATCAGATTGCAGGACTATACTGCTCCCAAAAGGGTTCAATCCAACATATCATAGCCTTCTGTAACCAGAAATCAGTCCATACTTGGACCTGCTGTTGATCCTTCACACCTGTGGACAGTTCTGGGCATTAATTGGAGGTTAATACATGTCTTTTTATAGCTATAAAATTAGTTGGTGAGTGCATTTTGGCTTGTAACTCTGAAGTTTAAGACTCGGTTCTATCTAGCTGTATTCTATATCTTTGACATTGAATACAATATCATTTGATGACATTTCAAACTTCTATCATATAGATTACCAGAAATAATTGATCTGAATTTTCTTATACACTGGGCGATTACAAGGGATTTCAATTTATTTCTGTTTGTATCAGAATTACAACTAGTTCCAGTTAGCTTGTCTACTTCTAAGTTCAGAAAAATACAAAAAGAAAATTCATAAAATACAAAATTCTACATTGGGGACATTACAATCTGACAGTAATCATGACAATTGTCAAATTGTCAAATCATCAAAAAACTGTAACATAGTCTGGCATTTTTTGGCATCTCATTACACTTGAAAATCCCTGATCCCTTTTTGAAAAAATGGTAGGCTACCTTAATAATTTTTTGACAGTTACAATTGTAAGGTAGTCTGCCATTTTTTGGTATCCTATTGCACTTGAAAATACCTAATTCCTTTTTAAGAAAACCTCCAATTAAGACTTAGTATCTTTCAGAAGGGAAGCTGATTTTCTAATGCTTTTTATTAATTTCATTATAATGATTGGAAAGAGAGCTTAACTCTTTTCAGTCAGTCTCAGGTAAAATATTTTTAGTGCCAACATTATGGGCCTGAATTAGGGAAGTTCTGTTAACTTGCTCTAGAAATATTTTTAGTTAGAATAACTGCATCTTTTTATAAGTAATGTCTTGGATAAAACTGCATGGTAGATTTCATAACTATATTTGTGACATATCCAAGTTTTTCTTTATCCTCAATGTCTCTATATATCGGATATCCCATTTCCACCTGCAATCCATGGGGCACTCAGTTCACACTATCCTTAGAAGTTGGCTTTAAATTGGTATGCTTATCCATATATATGATTTTGCCACCTTGATAATTAGGGGTTTGGCTTTCCAATATTGAAGATTAAAGTCCTAGATTGTGCATGAAAATTGAACTATTGTATCTTGTCGGTTGAGGAACTATTGTATAATTCAGATGGCAGTTGTACAATAATATTTTCTGAGTTACAAAAATATGGTGTAGATACAGGGATTTTGATGTAATTATTGATTTGTTTTCTGAATTGTCATTTCTCATGCCAAAGTTCTTGGTGTAGATATCTTCATTCATAATTTTTAAATGAAAATGGCCTTTCTCTTTATTAATTAAAAGCCATGCAAACAGGTTAAGATATTATATACAGCCGAATGGAGGATATGCAACCAAATATTTTATGAGCTTGATCCTCATAGAGAATGTTGCTTTGTAGAAGTCACTGAACCAAGCATGAAACAACTTTTGATCTTTGGGGAAGCTATACTTAAAAACCGGAAGTCACTAGAGAAGCTATTTGTACTTCTTGACATGTATGATGCAATGTATGATCTTCTGCCCGAGGTACATAGCTTATTTTAGTTTGTAATTTTCCATAGCATTGCAAAAATAAAATAGATTACATCATGAGTTTATTTTAGAGCTAAAAATAGATTCAGTTTTTTTTTTATACATTAGATATCATATATGTTTTGCATTTACAATATTTCAAAAAAAACAATGAAATTGTAGGATTGGTCATGGGATACATCTTGGTTTAGTTTCCTTTGAGGGATCTGGTCTGGGAAGTAGTTTTGCTGGTTTCTAAAACTAGATATTTAGGAATAATCCTTCCTGCAAGGTTGATTGGGAAAGGAGATTGGTCAACTATAACGGGAAAGATTGTCCCTCATATTTACAAACCTATGAACTTGGATTCCTGCATGTAGTAAGAGATTTAATAATTCCTTCTCATCCCTCATAATACATATATTAGAGCTGGAATCAGTCTACATCACAGTGATGGAATATTTCTATCAAATAATGCCAATCTGTTTCCTTTAGCTATATTCTTCGTAAGTAAATTTTCTATAATACTCTCTCTCTCTCTCTCTCTCTCTCTCTCTTGATCACACACACACACGCCTATTGTGTAAACAGAAATGTAAAACCTGCAACTTAAATAATAATATTGCAGCACAAATTATTTGCAAAGAAATACAGAAGAAACTTAAATGGAATAAGAGAATAATTAATAAGACACAGATTTACGTGGTAAAACCTTGACAATATGCCAAGGAAACATCCACGGGGCAAAGTATCGGTATTCTTATTGCTCATAGAAAATGATTACAACTTTCACATAGTTGTTGCTCTTCAATTACAATTCATTGCAATATGATTCAGCCTTCAAGGCAGCAAGATATATAATATCTTCAACCTGTTTTAAACATACAAAAATTCAGCTTTGTTTTAATTGCTTTGTTTTGTTTTGTTTTTATTGTTTTAAATTCAAAAATAAGATTTTCCTTTCTTTATTTCCTTTATCTTTTCCAAAGGTAAAACTCCGCTTTATTTCTAATTTTGTTTTCATAATCCAACAACCTCCACCTTGACAACAATTTACTTGATACTTGTCCATGACCATTCATCACCTTTTCTGCAAGCCAAGAGAAGTCAAAGTCCACTTCAACTTCTCTAACTGTACTGGGTTTGTAAACATGTCTGCACAATTTTCTAGTGTATGAACTTTCTCAAGACCCACTCCACCTCCAACAATAACTTGGCTTACAGAATGATATTTATTTACAATATGCTTAGTCCTATTGTGATAAGCTAGATTTTTAGTTAGATGTATAGCACTTTGAGTATCACAAAATACAATCACCTTGTCCTGCACTTTTCCAAACTCACCCAAAAGACACTTCAACCAAATTGCCTCTTTTCAAGCATGTGAGAAATCCATTTACTCTGCCTCAGAAGTGGATAAAGCAACTGTTTCTTGAAGATTTGACATCCAACAAATATGTCCTCTTGCAAGAGTAAAGACATAACCTAATGTAGATCTCCTTTTGTCCAAATCACCTACAAAATCTGAATCATCATAACCACAAACTAAACCACTACTACCATCAAAGGTGATACAATAATCACTTGTGCCTCTAAGATACCGAAGCACCCATTTCACTGTTTCCCAATGCTCTTTACCTGGATTTTCCATGTATCTACTGAAAACACCAACTGCATGTGAAATATTTGGTCTTGTACATACCATCGCATACATTAAACTTCCTATTGCATTAGCATACATTACACGAGACATATAATCCTTTTCTTCTTTATTACTAGGACATAAACTTGAAGAAATCTTAAAATGAGAAGCTAAAGGGATATTTACTGGTTTCACATTCTTCATACTAAATCTTATGATGATCTTCTCCACATACTTCTGCTGTGATAACCAAAGCTTACCATGTTCCCTATCTCTATGTATTTCCATGCCCAAAATTTGTTTTTCTGCTCCTAGATCCTTTATATCATAAGTCCTAGCCATCTAAACCTTCAACCCATTGATCTCAACTATGCTTTTGCTTGCTACAAGAATATTGTCAACATATAACACCAAGATAATGAATAAACCATTTTTTGAACTTTTAAAGTAAACACAATGGTCATACTCACTCCTTGTAAAATTTTGGCTCACCATGAAGGAATCAAACTTATTGTACCATTGCCTGGGAGATTGCTTTAGGCCATACAATGACTTTTTGAGTTTGCAAACAAATATCCTATTGTGATCTTGAACAAACCCTTTAGGTTGTTCCATATATATCTCCTCATCCAAATCTCCATGTAAAAACGTTGTTTTAACATCTAATTTCTCCAACTCAAGATCAAGTAAAGCAACAAGTGCTAAAACAACCTGAATAGAAACTAGCTTAACAATTGGTGAAAAAATTTCATGCAAATCAATACCTTCCTTTTGAGAATACCCTTTTGCTACCAATCTTGCTTTGTACCTTTTAACTTTATTATCAATGCCTTTCTTCAATTTGAAGACCCATTTGCAACAACTTTCCTATCCTTTGGAAGTTCTACTAGGTCCCATGTTTTATTCTTCTCCAAGGCATCTATTTCTTCTTTCATTGCTATTTTCCATTTAGCATTTTCAGCACCATCCATTTCTTCCTAATAACAACTAGGTTCCCCATCATTAGAAATCAAAGCAACAGATGAAAAATAATCATCATACCTTTTAGGTGGATTTCTGACCTGTGTAGATCTCCTTAGATCTAATTGTGGAATTTCCACATTTTCTTGTAGATTTTTTGCATTGTCATCTATTCAAAAGCTTCTTCTTGTGCCTTGTTTTATGTAGATAGATGAGTTTCCAATTGAATTTGTTGATGTCGAGGTACTTGTTGTACCCCAAATTAAAATTTTTGCTACACTTAGGCATTTTGAAGAAATGGTCAAAGTCTTGTTAAAATTGTCAAAAAGGTCGGAAAATGAAAAACTTGCATGTCTTGTATGGTGCTCAAAAACTCAAAATTTTCAAAATTTGAAGATTTGGGTCTACTCAGAGTGACCTTGTCTACAGAACCCAGATCTTAGTTTTTCGGCCCTAAATTTTAGAAAATTTTCTAAAAGTGGAAAATTTCTAAAAATATACTTTTTTGGGTTTTCCTGGGTTTTTTCTCAAATGGATGCTGGCAAAATTTTCTAAAAATAGAAAGTCTGACTCGAAGGAATCAAATTGATTTTGATTGTCTTAAAATAATTCCTCATCAGGCTTGTCCAATCAGAATCATTAAAAGATCAGTTTTTCCCTGTTAGTCTATTCTGTCTTTTCAAAAGCTAAATCAAGAGCTCCAAGGTCATCAATGGAGATTGTTCAATTGCCAAGTGTCAGATTCAAAGTCTCAGACATTGTACAGATCAAGAAACAATGACAGATGTTCAAGGAACAAAGGAAGGAGATTGAAGAATCTTGAAAACTAAGAAAAAATGGCTAAGTTTGGAGATGTTGGGTGCCCCTGCTTAGTCTAGGTGCCTAGCTAGTCATGCCTTAGAATTTTTTCAGTCTTTGACAGTCAAAGCAATGGTGAGCATGAGGGACAATGAAGGAAAGTTGAACAAGTTGAAAATAAAACTATCTCTGGAGGAGATGGGCACCCCAGGTAGCCAGGGGCGCCCATCATTTCAAGGTATCAGTTGATCTTGTTACGATTTGTGCATACAAGACAACTTGCTCAAAATTCCTTCGGCTCCGCAATGAATCCAACAGCAGGTCCATCAGATCAATTAGTCAGTTGAAATCTCAAATTGAATGGGGAAGTTTCAACAAAGGGAAAACTGGAAATCATGGAAATCTCATAAAATATTCTAACTCTGGAGGAGTTAGGCACCCAGCTAGCCAGGGGTTCCCAACATTTTGATCCCTCAAAATCATTTTTCAAGGTAAATCACCTCCAGAAGATCTTCCTCAAAATTCTCTAAGCTATCCAACAAATCCAACTATTCGTTCATTAGGCCATTTAAGCAACCAGAAATGCGAAATCAACAGAGAATTCATTTGAAGGTTAGAAAACACAAAAATTGAAGAATATCAAAAAAATGGCTAACATTGGGAGCCATGGGTGCCCTAGCTAGCCAGGGGCGCCCATGATTTTGGGGGTGAAAATGATATTTTTAGCATGAGAAACCTCCAAAACAATCTCACTAAATTCAATCAAGCTTAGCGCTGGATCATTTAGCCAGTTCATAGGATTCACCGAGCGCCCAAAATTGAGGATCAAATTGAGGTCAAAATCAAGCAAAAATTTGAAAAGTTCAAGAAAATGGCTAAGTGTCATGTCCCCTTCTCAGTGACATCTCTCGGAGTACAGGATTGGCCTATCACACGACCCTCGTAGGCTGATAGACTGGATAGAGGGTCACTTCGGAGCTTGGCTCAGCTCCAGTTGGCAAAGTTTGATCAGTAGGCTCTCGTTTGGGCTCGATCGGAGACTTCTTGCAGAATTGCTATTTTTAGCAGTTCCTGGCAGGCAGCGTGGGACCCCTGCTATTTTTAGCAGTATGACTTTGGCAGCGTTCAGAATCACTTCTGTGTTCGTCAGCTTCAGACGGAACAGTAATCGGATGAGTAACGAGAGAAATATTAATATTTAATTGTATTAATTAAATATTAATTATTTAATGATTTTTAATATAAAGTTATAATATTAAATTATAACTTAAGTGATTCTTCTTGAGGGGTGCGCCATCATCAGAAGGGGTCATTTTGGCAATTAAATTATGATTAAATATTTTGGCTGAGACTATGGAAGAATTAAAAGAATTAAAAAGTCAAATATTTATTAAAACCCTATTTTTAAGGAAATCGCACTTTTTAGCCTTATAGTGCATTTGCCTTGGGAATTGTGCCATTATGAAATTATTGATTTTGAGAACTGATCAACTTTGATCTAAGCAAGAGACTTTAGGGTTTCAAGTTCAAATTCCTTAGGGAACGAGCCATCTCCATCGGAAGCAATTCAGAGGGTGTGAAATACCACTTGATTTATTGCAGCAGAGGTTTCTTCATTCAGGAGGAATCACAAAGCTACAGAGATTATCATTTTACGGAGTTACAGAGAGTTTATTCATTTAGAAGACATTCATTTATTGAGGCGTCCATATTCTGGAGATCTGGAGGGTTGTGAAAGAGGCGTATATTTATTTATTGCTGTTTCTGCCTGAGCCGTACCTGTACCAGGCCGTACCATTTAGTTTTTTGGCCGTACCATCAAAGAGGGAGCCGTCCTATGTCCTGGAGAAAACGTCTATCTTGAAGGTCATCTCTTATCATCTCTGGAGGCGCCTAGGCTTGGAGACCTTATTCAGAGCACCAGATAGAAGGAAGAAGTCATCTATTAACTCAGCCGTACCAGCTACAGCAGTCATTTATTGCAGCCAAATTTGCCAGGTTCTCTATAATATTTCATTGTTTTTCTTGCTTGCATGCAACTGGGTATTTTTGTAATCACTACAGAAGATCAAAATAAATATACTGGCATTCTATTTCCATCATTTCCAAAGTCATTTAATTTTTATTGAATTTATTTCAATTATATGCAAAAATCGTACCATTTCATTTATTGCTCAAAAACTCAAAAACAAGCAAAAAAACCAAAATACTTCAAAAACGTCAGAAAACAATCAGATTCGGAGAATAGGGGAAACTAGGGTTTCTACACTAAGTCTGCCAAGAAGGGCATCCAAGTTTTCATGCCTTAGAGAAATTTTCAAATTTTCATCATACAACTTTCAAACAGCGTCCACATTTGATGAACCTGCTCAAGATTGGCTTCAAAGATTTAAAGTTGGAGAATAAAGCATTTTATTTATCCTCAAAACCTATAAAAGAAGGCTTTAGATTTCATTATTCACTTTTGCAAGTTGGCATCCAGAGGAAGAAAAGTATCTTTTTCTTCTCATCAAGATTTGAAGGCCAAAATGTGGTGCTTTTTCGAAGTTCTTCATATTTTCATGATTAGTATGCACAAAGGCTTCCTTTTCATGCTTTATTTTTTCAAGGCATCAATTTGAGAAGAAGGGGTCATCTTTTTCAATTTTCAGCAATTTGGGTCAGCTTGGTTCATGATTATCTACAACTTTGGAAAAAATTTCAACTTTCAAGAACCTTCATTTTTCACACATGTCCAAAAAATCTAAAGTATTTTCAAAATCTGATCTGTTAGTTTTACGATCAGATTTAAATTAAGCAAAAATAATAACAATTCTAAACAAAATAACACAGCATATACCTTGGGAAAACCCTCCTTCTTGAGGGAGAAAAACTCACCAACAATATATCACTTATATATTGATAAAATATTAGCAATTTTCTTATAATATGGCCAAACACAAGGCCGATAATAAGGCCACACACAAGGCTGAATTGGAAATAAAGCTTCTCTCTTAGAAGCAAATAAATGATATCTCCTTTATGAATCGATCTACTTGAATTAAAAGCTTGATCTGCTGTAGAAGCAAATTCCTCTTATATGCAAACTTGTCTTGGATAAAAATTGAATTAATGATGAATGCAAATCGCCATCTATATATACAAAATGTTATTTCTCTTCATGAAGGGTCGGCTAGTTTATTAACCAAGGCGTCACTTCACAAAGGTCGGCCTTATTTAAAATGAATAATATAAATATTAAGTCGGCGCCTTTGCAAGATATTTGAATTTTTATTTAATATTTGTTCTCCAAAAAATTGTGGGAGAAAGAACTCTCACCGCTACACATCAACACTCCCTCTTAGCTAGGCAGGTATCTTTCTCAATATCCATGTTATGGAGTTTCTCAACATGACATCCACAATGGATACACCCATTTGTGGAAAAGAGCTCATCACGGAGTCACTCAACGTGATATCGTCATGGAGTCACTCAACATGACGTCCACCATGGCTACTCCCATGTGTGGAAAGAACATGTCACAAGTGGCCATCACGGAGTCACTCAATGTGATGTCGTCAGGAGTCTCTCAACATGACGTCCACCATGGCTACTCCCAGAGGGTGGATAAACACAAGTACAAGGGAATCATCACAGAGTCTCTCAACGTGATGTTGTCATGGAGTCTCTCAACATGACATCCACCATGCCTACTCCTAGAGGGTGGAAAGAACCACATCTCTATCTCAAATATGGTCAAGGGATTTCACCTCAAATTTCCCCATCTCAGAGAAAAATGCATTAACAAGGGCTTTCACCTCAAATTTCTCTATCACAGAGAAAGATGCATTATAGAAAATCACAAAAGATCACTGATGCTGAGTCTCCCTCTCAGCAAGGGATTCATTCTCCACAACTCCAAGCTTGTCTTGAAAATGCACAAACTTCACTCTGGAGAAAGGCTTGGTGAGAATATCAGCCATTTGATCATCAGTGCAAATGTATCTCAACTGAATAGCTTTCCTCAGTACCATATCTCTGATGTAATGGTATTTGATCTCAACATGTTTTGTTCTGTCATGAAACACTAGATTGACAGATAGCTTCACACAACTTTGATTGTCACAATGAATAATATTCGGCTCCAATGATTGTCCAAACAATCCCGCAAGGAGCTTCCAAAGCCACACTGCTTCTCGAGCTGCTACACATGGTGCAATATATTCGGCCTATGCAGTGCTTAGTGCTATTGAAGACTACTTCCTTCTACACCAAGAAATAGTCGCAAACCCCAAGCTAAAAAAACATCCAGAGGTGCTCTTCCGGTCAGCTACACTCTCGGCCCACTCAGAATCAAAATAGCCTTGCAACTTTAGGTCTACACTAGAAGTATATCTCATGCCATATCCAACTGCGCCACACAAGTATCTCAAGATATTCTTAGCTGCAACTAGATGAATTTTCCTTAGTTCACACATAAACTGACTAAGGGCACTTACTGCATAGCAAATGACTAGTCTAGTATTGAATAGATACATCAACGATCCAATCAACTGCCTGTATATGGTAGGGTCTACCAGATCCGAACTAGCTGCAGACTCACTTAACTTCTTCAAAAAAAATTCCATCAGTGTAGACATAGATTTGCAATCCATCATCCCAAATCTCTTCAAGATGTCTATGGTATATTTCCCTTGACTCAAAATAATCTCATTGGATCTCTATGACACTTCCAATCCTAGAAAGTAATGCATAAAACCTAGATCCTTCATCTCAAATTCAGAAGCTAATTCTTTGCATTTGACAATGAGATATTCTGCTCCAGTAAGAAATAGATCATCAACATAAAGAAGCAAGATTAAAGCCTCACCATCAACTACCTTGAAGTAAAGATTTGAATTTTCATCATTCTTGGAGAAGCCCAATCTCATCAAGTATCAATCAATCCTCTCATACCAAGCACAAGGAGCCTACTTCAGGCCATACAAAGCCTTCTTCAATCTACAAACATGAGACTCCTTCCCATGAATCACAGAGCCATTAGGTTGCTCAATGCATGCCTCTTCTTCAATCACACCATTAAGGAATGTTGTCTTCACGTCCATCTGATGTAGCTTTCATCCCTTAGCTACTGCAATAGCAATAATAGTCCTAATGGATGTGTTGTACCCCAAATAAATTTTTTGGCATTCTGTGTAAATTGAGCTAAATCTTGTTAAAATGCCATGAAAGGTCTGTTTTAGGTCAAACCAATCATAGAATCTTGGTGGGTTTCTGTCTAGGAACACATGTACAAAATTCTGAAAAATTGAAAATTAGGGTTTTTCCCCTATTTTCAGGGAAATCCCCCGAAAATAGGACCTTCCCAGAAATGATCGAAAATGATTTTGATAGGTTTAAAGGGCTTCACGATCACATTGGTCAAGTCAGAATCATCAAAAGACACGTTTTACTCTGGTGGGTCTATTTCTCTTTTTCAGGAACGAAGTTAGGAGCTCCACAGCCATTAATGGCAGATTGGCCAGTACCAGGCGCTGAAAGCTAAGCTTCAAAAGCTTCAACGATACAACCATGGCGGAAAAGGTCAAAAAAGATGCTGTTTGACGAAGGAGATTCCTGAAAACGAAAAAGGTCAAAATTTGACTAACTCTGGAGATGTTACGAAGGGGAGATTGCTCACATGTTGAAAAGGCGCCTTCTTCAAGCAGGGGCGCCCATGGTCTTTGAAGGTCAAACAAAGTCAGTAAGATCATCCGAAGCAGTCATTCTCAACGTTTGGTTGCTGGCTCAACAGTGAAACAAACATCCAGATCATCCGATGAATAGATCACTAGCAACTGCTGACGAAGCAAAAAGAGGCAGTTGAGGAATTGACAGGAAACCACAGTTAACGACAAAGTTGCAAGAAAAAGAGCCTTTTCAAAGCAAAGGCGCCCTTTCTTTTGGACTTCCAGATGCTGACCAATGACAAAAGGCCTCCTTTGATGACCTTCTCAGCTCAAGCAAATCTCGGAAACGCAACTGCAAGCATCAATACCTGACAGAGCAGTCAACGGATAATCTGGATCAAAGTAGGCAACTTGTCAGACGAAAATAATCAAGCTAAAAGGCAAAAGCGCCCTTTTCAAGGAGGGGCGCCCTTGGATAAAGGAACCCTAATTTGAGATCCAGATTTCCCGAAGACAGTCATTCTTAGCAGAACAGAGCTGAGTACCTGATGAAACGTCATGTGAAAACATCTGACTCTCCGATCAACGAGAAATCCAGTTCAAGGCACGAGAGGTCATTTCAAATAAGCTGAAGAACGAAGACTGAAAAATCACTAAGGCATTGGCAAAAGCGCCCTTTCTTGGGAAAGGCGCCCAGTCTTTTGGAGCCCTTAACTCAGCTTTTTATCATTCAGTCTCCCAGGCACTTCTTTCCAGTATGGATTCTGCTCCGCAGTGAATGTGTCCGTGACGTCTCAAGATCGACAGACAACGCCAGATTCAGGATCAAACAGGGGGTTTTCAGGAGAGAAAATACCAAAAAACTTGCAAAAGATGAAAAGGGACGCCTAAAATAAGTCAAAGGTCATTAGTTGACTAAAGTCAAAAGCTCTTTGAGTTAAAGTTGGCTAAAACGCTCCACGATTGGTGGAAATCACCTTTTTAACTTCAGATCAAACTCAAATCACCTTTTGAGCTTGTGTTAGGTCCCCAAATTTGTGGATCTGAAGCTCAAACATATATATTCAAGGAGATGGCGTCCATTTCATTATTTCATTGCAGGTTGAAGGATAAAAACAGCCACAAAGCTCTCAAAGGACGCCATTGAAGATCTGAAGGAGGTTTTCATCCGTTCTTCATTTTTATTTGCAGATCTGAAGCAGGAAAGGATTGCCATTTTGAGGATTGGATCAGAGATAGTTTTTTTTTGAAGATCAGCTAAAACTTCCAATCCACCTTCTGTCTTTTTCCTCTCTTCTCATCTTAGGTTTTCTCGCATCTGAAAGAAAAAGCAACAGGCTACATCAGATCTGATCAACTGGGTAGATTCAACATCATTTTCCAGAGAAACCCATCTCGACAAATTTTCCAAAATCAGCAAACTTGCTGCCCCTATTTTTGGGGGTTTTTCCGAAAAAGTTTCAGAATCCAAATTCTGAGGAACTGGGTTCGTTCAGCATTGAAGCACGAACAAAACCCATGTGCCAGATTTTTTCCGGAAAAATACTTCTCGGCAGGGCGCTATTTTTAAGGGTTTCCGAAAATCATCTGAACTAGGTCAAGCTTACAGTCAATCTTCAAGTTTTTCAGGATGCAGTACTCCCAGGTGCAATACGAGACCAAGACGGTCTTACTCCATGATTACCTGAAAACAGTTGACACAAATCTACACCAAGTAAATCCAGTGGTCGATTTGGAGCAGTTAGAAGGCATGAATCAAATAACATTGCAGAATATCGAAGAATCCGGATTGCTGCAAGCCGCTTCAATTCCCATCACACTACAAAGCGTAGAGCTCGTAATCGCTTGTATCAAGCATTACAACCCTACCACCAGAGAAATCAGAGCAGCAGATGGAAGAATTGTTTGCAGTTTAAAGCCTCAAGATATCGAAAGATGTTTTGATATTCCCTCACATCCTAACAGCAAAGTCATATCATTGACGGAATGTGAGAAAGCTTTTGAGACGGCCAAGGACAAATGTCAAAGGATAATGGCCGAAAAATGGCTAAAAGTGACAAAGGCAAGCTTGCCTAAGTTGTTGGGGCGAGGAGAATGTAAAGACGAGTACGCAGTGTTAATCACTCTACTCAACAGAGTCACTGGAGAAGAAGATGGTCGTCAGTTCCAGCCATGGATGTACTATGTCATCGCTAAAATCATTGGCAGGAGGGAATACTATGACTGGGCCACTTTGATCAGTGACACACTCCACCGACAAATCACTGGGTATCTGGAAGCTCATAGGTTCCACATGTGCTCCTACCTGGTATACTTGATAGCCTTCCAAGGCGATTTCAGGTTATTGAACAATGTGGGAACCTTAGGTGTGCAGAAGGTTCACGAGTTTTTCACACGCCTTGAGTTTACTCAAGCGGAAAGACACTTCAAGAAGACAAGTGATCACTTCACCATGCACATAGTTCGTGAGCTTAACCATGAGATGCACGTGCGTATTTCGCAGACAGCCAGAGAGGCAATGGCGGATTGGGCAGATTGGTTTATCCAATTTCCTACATTCTCCTACATACGCGTGTATGGCTACATTGGCCACCCCGCCATGCTACCAAGACACCCTTCCGATAGGGTAGTTTTCATGGAGTTCCTGAGACAGTTGTCCGAAGTTCATGTCCACTTGCGCTTGAAGAGGAAGACAGCTGTTAACTTTCCCGTTGAAATGGGACTATATAGATGTGAATCCGCGGCAGATGCAAAGATGATGGGTCAAGAAACAAGGAGGTTTAACCTCAAATATCTCATTGATAGAAGATCTTATGATCCCAGAGGACTCTATGCAGCACACCTTGAGCAACACTCGTCACATAAGTCTTCTATGGAAGATTATTGGGTGAATTGTAAAGACGAGTATGAAGTGCGAAGAAGGAACTACAGCAGATTCAGACTCCCACAGATTGCTGATTTCATGTCAGCAGACATTGAGGGCCTGTCAGATGATGAAGGGGAAGTCATTCTCCCCACATTCTTCGCAGATTCAGTTGACTCCCAACCGCTCCCGAGAGTGGATTGGTATGCCAAAGAGGATACATCTATAGAAGAAAGAACGAGTAGAGTGGTTAGAAATAGCCAACTCTATCTCGACAGCAAGAAATCAAGGAAGGTGATACCTCACAGAACAGAGCCGCCACAGGTTCAGTCTACACCACCTTCCACTTCAAGAAGGAAACCTAGACAAAAGCAATGGTGCAATCCTCCCCAAGGGATGAGGATGTCAAAACCTAGAACACAGAGGACACCAGTGGAGAAAGCCACACATAGTCCTGAAATAATCACGGGTATTGCTGCCCCAGAACAAAGAGTAGAGACTGCCACCCCTGATTCAGCCGAAGTTATCACAGAGGAACCAACAGCATTAGTTGTTGAAGAACCAGTGGCTGAACCAATGGCGGAAGCAACAACAGTAGAAGCAGCAGCAGAAACGGTGCCTGTTATGGAAACAGAGCCGCCCATATCACCAGTATCACAGCGAACACAGGTCCTCATCGACTTGGATTCGCCACCGAGAGACATTACTCCAGCACAGTCTCACACATCTAGCGTTCAAGGGCCTCACGTCCCTCCTAGTGAAGTTCGCCGAGATTCTATTTGGCTCGAAGGTTTCCTAGGAAGGAAGAGGGAAAAACCCTCATATGAGCTTGACTTTACCGAATTCGACCACGTCCCACAAGACACGTCGGCGAAGAAGTTAAAGAAGCAAGTTCACATAGAAAGGAATGCAGAATGTGAGATCATCATAGAGACTGCCGCTCCACCAGTAGAGAAAAGCATACACGAGGTTCAAGTAGAGGACTACACTTTGTCTCAACTTAACCTCGGGAAGACTACACGACAGGTGGAGGCGGACCTTCTCGGAATAGCTTCGGTGAGCGCACAAGAAAGGATGGCCAAGGATGGTAAAGAAAAGGCAGCCTTAAAGGCTGAAAATCAGAAACTGAGGTCTTACATCACCAGCTTGATACATGGCACACCCAACGTCTCAGCCCTACCGGCAGGACTACTAGATCTCCCCGCCGAACAAAATCATCGGCAATTGTTAACATTCGGCAAACACTTGAGGAATCAGGTGGAAGAGTTTGTTCTCAAGGGTAGATGCGTACTGGCTAACCTATACTAGTTACGGGATAGAGCACATGAACTTCGTGTGGAGATCCAGCAGTCAGAACAGAAGATTGCAGAAAAGAGGCTTGAAGACGAAAGTACAATTGCAGATTTGCAATTAGCATATCAATCAGTATACTCTGAGGAAAACAAGCAACATCTTTTTGCTTGGAAAGAACAATTGGCGTACAAGGTGAAAGCCTACGACGCTCATTCAGTAGAGATGATTGATTACAGAAGGGTGGTTGCCACTATTATCAACTTCGCAAGAATGTTGGTAATATCTTTCCCTTGCATGGAATATCAGCGTGAGGGAGGAGAATACGTCGAGTTGGTGACTGTACAGAACCAGTTCAGGGATGTCATCCGCAGCACCTTTCTTGACGATCCAGAGGGTTGTAAGCTGGCTAAGGTAGCAGCTTTATCAACCAAGTTAGAAGAGGCAGCATCTCAATGCATTGACTTCGGAAATCAGCTCACAACGGGTGAGGTCATGCTCCGACGCCACGTCATCATCCTACGGAGCATTAACTCCCCAGAAGCTGATGAGGTCAATCAATGGATTGAGACACTGTTGATTAATGGCGAGTTATAAATGCACCAGAAAAGGACGCCATACACACTCCAAGTGGCATTCATGAGACTTGAGTTGACTTGACGCTTCTTTCCAAGTCAACTCGAGATGCTATTAAATGTAGTTGGAGTTAACTTGATGCTTCTTTCCAAGTTTAACTCCACTTTCCTTAAATCATGCATTGTCAGATCCCACTAATTAAGGATGTCTAATTGACTTCCACGATTTGTGGATCTTAGATCTCCACTAAATGTGGATGTCTATTTTGGAGGGAGACTTTACATTTAAGTTCACCTTTAGTTTGCTTTCAGTCAACTGAAGTAGTTTCCAGTTGACTCTTTGTTGACTTTCAGTTAACTGAAGTAGCTTTCCAGTTAACTGCTTGTTCCCCCTATTTAGGAATAAATCTTGCTAATTGATTGGCAAGAACTCATTGTTAACTCAAGGAGATTTTGGGGTTGCCCACTCCTTTGAGTTCTATAAATAAGAGCCTTGGGCTCATTATTTGTTTAACCTTTACTTGCTATGCAAAATTGCTGCGCCATTGTTGCCAACACTTTGAAAGCGAATATTTGTTCACTCTTGGATGAGAGTTCGTTGGATGATTGTAATTGTGCATGATTTCGTGCCTTTGCTTTCCCAACTTTTGTAGTTCGTTGATAAAGCATTGAAGAAGAATATCAGAAGGCGCTTGCATTTTGATCATCTTATTTGAGTTATGTCTACGTCCTGTGTTTAATAGCTCGTTGTCTCATTTCCCTCCTCGGATAGGAGTCCCTCCTCCTTGGATATTTGTTATTGACAGTTGTCGTTTGATGTTGTTTAATGTGTTGACTTCCAAGCTATACTTCGGATAGGAGTCCCTCCTCCTTAGCAAGCTCGTTGGCCAAGGCATCGTGATTTTGTTGTTTCTAGTAAACTATTTCTTAAGCTCATACCTCGGATAGGAGTCCCTCCTCCTTGGCAGATCTCGGATCTAGTTTACCGTGCAGAGCGTTTGCTTGTACCAACCTTATCCCGGTGTATACCTGAGAGTTCAGAGCCTCGGTCATATCCTCTGGAGACGGCGAATTCAAGTGATCCAACCATCCCATTCCCGCTCCTTTACCCTCATGCTCTGTTCATATTGAAGGTATTGGATAGATAAAAGCTAGTTAGTCGTAGTTAAGATCTGCAGAAACCAGAGAAAAGCTTAGCTACGGCGCATTGTGTTTGTGCACCCTTGTGTCCTGCCGCTGAAGCATAAAAAGATAGGAACCTAGTTAGACATTTCCCTTCCCTACGCATTGCTCCCAGCAGAGAGGGACTTCTCCTCTTTAAATAACGAAGAAGTGTTGCAAAACATTTGAAATAGCTGAACGTTTACAATCAGCACTCCAGAGGTGCTAATTTAAACGCCAACAGGATGTATGACGAGCAACCAGAGCATAAGTTTCCTCATAATCAATTCCCTCTTCCTGAGAGAATCCTCTAGCCACAAATCTAGCTTTGTACTTCTAAATGCTTCCATCAACATCATGCTTGATTTTGAAAAGCCATTTGGAAGACATAATTGATTTTCCTTTAGGTCTCGGTACAATGTCCCAAACATTATTCTTGATAATAGATTGATATTCTTCAACCATAGCATCTCTCCATATTTGCTGACTTGATGCTTCCTCAACACTGGAAGGCTCAAACTCAATGATATGACTCATTAATGCTACATAGCCTGGAAACTTCTGTGGTTTTTTTCTTTCTCTGAATGTGCCTCTAGGAGCTGCAAACTTTTCTGCCTCTTGCATAGTTTTCCTAGCCCATAGAGGTCTCTTTCGACCTATGATAATATCTCTTGGCCCATCAGTTGGTTCCAAAGGCTCAACTGGATCAATAGCCTCTTTTGGTTCAGTAGACTCTCTCTGAATCTCAAGAGTATGATCAACGTCCATGTCCTGAGGAGTCTTCTGGTCTTCATTATCTATCTCCATGTATGAACCTTTAAATCTTTTCAATGCAACATCTTCTTCAAAAGAAAAATCCCTGCTGATCTCTATCTATTTTTGTAGGATTTTGAAGATTCACTGTAGCCCACAAATATTCCTTTCTTGTCAGATGGTTCTAACTTAGATCTCTTATCTTTAGGCACATGAATATAAACAAAACAACCAAAGATTCTCAAATGACTAACCTCAAGTTTCACACCTTTAAATGCTTCTTCAGGAGTCATATTTTCCAATATTCGATGAGGGCTCCAATTCTGAACATACATTGCAGTTCTGGATGCTCTGCCCAAAGGAAGGTTTGTAATTCTTGATCATGGATCATAGCTTGGGCTGCCTCAACTATGGATCTATTCTTCCTTTCTGAAACTCGGTTTTGCTGAGGATTTTAAGGAACACAAAAATCCCTCTTAATCCTTGCTTGAAAATAGAAATTATGAAAGCCTCCAGAAGTGTATTCTCCTCCATTATTAGATCTTCGGAACTTGATCCTCTTTACAAAACAATTTTCTACTTGAGCCTTAAATTCTTTGAATTTCTCAAGTACTTCTTGAAATTCCTTAGACTTCAAAAAATAAATCCAAGTCTTTCTAGAGTAGTCATCAATGAAAATTGCATAATACCAAAAACCACTCAAGGATGCCATAGACATTGGACCACACAAATCAAAATGAACAAGATCTAGAATGCATTTTGATCTACTTTCATTACTATAAAAAGGACCCTTAGTAATCTTACCCATTGCACATCCTCTACAAGTACCATCATGCTCCCAACTAAATTTCGGAAGGCCAGTAACCATCTTCTCCATGGATGGAAGTGCTCTGAAGTGAAGATGAGAAAGTCTCCTATGCCATAGCTCACTCGAACTGGTGGAATCATGCATCAAAGCTTGAATTGGACGAATGGAAAGTCTATATAGACTCTCTTGTTGAACACCAATCACTCGGGTTGTCTTGATGCTAGAGTTCTTTGGCCAAGCAAGAACTTTTCCCTCGGAGAATGCAACTTGATATCCTTTGTCCTCCAAAGCTGAATTTGATACAAGGTTCCTCTTGATACCTGGTACGAACAAGACATCACTCAAGTGAAGAGGGATGCCGGAATCTAGGTGAAGAGGGGTGGCTCCAACACCTTTCATTGAATAGCGAGCATCATCTCCGATTATTACTTGAATGTTGGTTTCTCTTTCCACCAAATCTGGAAGATGCTCTCTATATCCTGTAATGTGCCGAGAAGTGCCACTATCAATCAACCATGTGCTACTAACGGTTGGAACATTGCTTGATAGGGAAAAGACGAATACAAATCCACTTGAGTTGTCTCTTGATTCCTTCTGAGAAGAGACATCATCCACATCTGCAGTAGAAGCATGTTGCTTTGGTCTTGTTGCACAATCTCTAGCATAGTGACCATACTTGTCACATCTGAAGCACTAAATATGGGAGAGATCCTTCTTCTTCTTTGATTCAGGAGCAACATCCTATTTCCTGTCTCTATTCCTCTTGAAAATTCCTTTTCTCCCTTCTCTTCCTTTCCTCCTTGAAGTTTGAGCAGCAAGAACATGATTGTCTTCATTGTGAGAACTTCAACTATTACCTCTTGCTGCCAATCAGGACTCCTCTTGAATGCAATCTGCTCTAAGGCGATCAAACTTTGGTAGCTTAGATCTTCCACTAATACCTTGGATAAAAGGCTCCCAAGATTGAGGAAGACCGTTAAGTGCCAACATGACTAAGTCTCTATCTTCAAATATATCTCCAATGGCATATAGTTCATCCTTCAATTCAGTAATCTTCAAGAAGAAGTAGATGACTAAATCTCCTTTATCCATCTTGATGTGATTAAGTTGTTGCATTAAAGCAAGAGCTCTGCTGGTGTTATTGATCTCATACAATCCCTCCAAATTCTTGAACATCTCTTTAGTTCTCTTCAACTTGGAGATGATAGGAACAAGGTGATCCTTCACAGAATCAATCAATATCATCTTGGCCTTTGTGCATTCTTCCTCCATTGTGTTTTCTCAGTCTGATCGAAAGGCTCGGGCACCTCACTCTCCATGAACTCGAGAATATCATTTTCTTCCAATGCAATTAGAACTCTAAACTTCCAAGAGGTGAAGTTAGATGCACCATCAAGTCTATCTTCAAACCTTGAGTCCGTTCACCATTTTTGTAGTTAAGATAGACTCTCTTGGATAAAAAGAAGAGATGGAGATTTCGTTGCTTACACAAATTTGATCATGATCTTGCTTAAACCCGCTCTGATACCATGTTAGTTTTATGACCAGATTTAAATTAAGCAGAAATAAGAACAATTCTAAAAAAAATAGCATGTCATATACCCTGGGAAAACCCTCTTTCTTGAGGGAGAAAAACCCAACAACAATATGTCACTTATATATTGATAAAATATCAAAAATTTGATTAAAATATGGCCAAACACAAGGCCGATAATAAGGCCACACAGAAGGCCGATCTGGAAATAAAGATTCTCTCTTAGAAGCAAATAAATGATATCTCCTTTATGAATCAATCTCCTTGAATCAAAAGCTCGATCTGCTGTAGAAGCGAATTCCTCTGATATGCAAACTTGTCTTGGATAAAAATTGAATTAATGATGAATGCATATCGCCATCTATATATACAAAATGTTATGTCTCTTCATGAAGGGTCGGCTAGTTTATTAACCAAGGCGTCACTTCACCAAGGTTGGCCTTATCTAAAATAAATAATATAAATATTAAGTCGGTGCCTTTGCAAGATATTTGAATTTTTATTTAATATTTATTCTCCAAGAAATTGTGGGAGAAAGAACTCCTGCTGCTACACATCAACATGATCAACTGGGTTCATACAAAATGTGATTTTGCACAAAACCAGCTCTTAGCTTTTTTTTCAAGAAAAATTTGAAAGTAGGGTTTTTTCTTTTTCAACCAGCCATCAACAATTTTAAAAAATGAACGATCTAGATCTTCTTGCAACGAGATTCTCTACAAAACCCATATCTTAGATTATTTTTGAAAAATCTACCCATTTGAAAAAGAAAAATCAGCAAGCTATTTTTAGCTTTTGTGCAAAACTTGTCCAAGCATAGTCGAGTTTATGGCCAAACTTCAAGTTTTTCAACATGCAATATTCCCCTATGGAATTCAAAACCAAGTGAATGTTGTACCATGATTTCTTGAAAACTTTTGACGGGTTGTTTGCAGCCTTAGGTCAGACGATGTTGAGAAGTGCTTTTCAATACCACCATAAACAAAAAATATCAGATCATCTTATTTGAAGAACGTGAAAAAGTGTGGTTTGAGCAAAAGGACAAGTATTGGAAAAGAGTTGTACAATACTCTTCCATTGAAAAATCAAGAGAAGTGTTAGAAGCATAAAAGTTGCAAAAGATATGTTGAAGCAAGAGGATATATTTATAAAAGGTCATCACTCCAGTTGCAGAGCTGTAATGTCCCCATTTTCGTGAGCATCAATTCTCTATAGGATTAGCCTATTAGTTGAACTTCGTAGGCTAATGGTCATGGTTAGGGGGTCTTATGTGGCAGATCAAGTCAGTTGTTGGTTTCCATTTCTGGTTGTGGTTGAATTGGGGCAATAAGGAGAGATCATTAAATTAATTATTTGTTAGGTTTTCCAACATGAGTTTTTGTTTTCCAACATTTGGTTTTCCAACATTTAAATGGTGGCCTTATATTTAAAATTAAATAAAGTGACTTAAATAAAATATTATATCATAAAGTCAATAGAATAAAATAAATATTATTTTAATATTATTTTTTAGAAGCGTTTTGAATGGATTGAAAAAGAATAAAAGAGATCAAGCCAAGCTTCTAATCATCTAGGAATTGATATGTGTTTTGAAGTTTTGGTTTGGAGAAGGAACCAGCTAGGGTTTCTGCCATTCTTGAGCCTTCGAGAACGAAACTCTCATTGGTTGTGCAATTTTAAGGCTGTGAAACTATCAGATGAGATTATTGCCAGTCGTGGACTTCATTTCAGAAGTTCAACTTGTGCTTGCATTGCAAATTTTGTGGCCTTAAGCCAAATTTGTGGAGAATAGTTTAGAGATATATTGGAGATTATTTGCAGATTTGAAGCTCATCATATCATCCATTATAAGGGACAATTTTGCTTGATACATATTCAGATTTCAATTTATAGTCATATTTGCAGCCCTATTGGTGACCATGATTTTATTCATAGCCATCTATTGAGGGGGCAATTTCTTATGGGCATCTAAGCTCTTCAACCTTGGATGCTGGGAGATGATGTTTGGTCTTAAGTGAGACGTTTGGAGACTGCCATTATTTTATTCTTTGCAATCTGCTTCAGAACAGGGGCAGCTGGAGTAAGAGCTTGATTTGGCTTGAAGAAGTCTCATTCGTGATGATTATATTTCTGCCACATCTCCATCTACATAGGCATTCTTCCAATAAGGTTTTTATGTCATTTGCATACACATATCAACACTTAGAGTAAAGTTTAGTTGCTGCCATCTGTACTTAGTGTTACCCAATTTTCACCTACAGGCTCAATCAGGGGGAAGTTATGTTTGAAATTTGCAAGTGGGTTAAATGTGGCTCCCATAATGAGCCTAGCGTACAGGTGCTTGGATTTCATTGGGAAGGTCCTTATCTGGTGCTATTTCATAGGAGGTCTATTGGAAAGCATCACTCAGTCAGTTTTGGTGAAAAAACTCAACAGAGAAGAAGTCGGCAAGACCCTACTATTGTCTTGCCCACTAACAGTGCGCTCTATTTGTTTGAATGCACCGGTCGCCAGGACATTCGGGTTGCCATGAGTCCTTATGTATTTCTCCACTTGGGATGTCCCACTGACAGTAGCTCACAAAGATGGCGTCGGGGAGATGTTTTGTGTTTGCCATAATGTCTGGCCGAATGGAGGAAGTCCCACCAAAGGATGGTGCCTTCGATATAATATTTTGAGTTCGGCATGATGTCTCCCCGACTTGCTGAGGTCTCAACGACCATTGCATAGTGCTAGTGTCACCAAGAGAAAGGAGCTCAGCGAAGTGTCTAGCCGAAAGAGAGAGGTCTCGATGAAGGAAGGCGTCATTAATATGAGGTCTCACCGACGGGGTGAGGTCTCACCCAAATAGAATACCTTCACTAAGAAATGAAGACTTCGGTAAGAGGTCTCACCGGCCAAGCGATGTCTCCCCGAAATGAAGTATGCTCTCAGCGAATGAAAAGAGTTCGCTGTGATGTCTCAGTGACCAAGCAGAGTCCTGCCAAAGTGATTCCAGCTTGCCGAAGGTTTTTTGCCTTCGGCATAAGGTCTCACTGATGACGAAGGGTCTCGCTGAATGGACATTTGGAATCGGTAAGACTCCTAGCTGCGGAGTTGACATTGATATAACCTTTAGCCGAATGCCGAAGTTCTTGCTGACAGGTATAAGATTTGAGCTCAGGGAGAAGTCTCACTGACCTATTTGTCTCACCGACCATTGAGCACAAGAGGATGGGCTCTCGCCAAAATAAGATGGCTTTGCCAAGATGTCTCACCAACCCGATGGGGTCTTGCCAAAAGAAAGTGAGCTCGATGAATGCATGAGGTCCTGCCGAAGGATGAAGGGTCTCGGTATAGTGTTTTTCCTTCGGTAAGAGGTCTCACTAACACATGGATGTCCTGCCGACGGAGGAGCACAGTGGTATAACTCACGAAGATTGGTATGACCTCTTGCTGACTAAAGGAGCTCTTGCCGAATGCGGATGACTAGGCAATGAAATGGCGATTGGTATGACTCTTGAGGGCTCGCCGTGAGGTCTTCCTGAATGCGAATGGTCTTGCCGATGGACTGGATGATGGCCACTATGAATGTCAATATGAATTTTCGGCTTGCTATGAACTCTCACCGACAGTTGTGAGCTATGCTGATAACAGCTGAAGAGCATAATCGCATCGGAGAGACATGATTAGTGTCTCACCGACATGCGCTTCTGGTGAAGCAACCTTTGACCGTCTGGAAATCTACAGGGCACGAGTTCGACCAATCAGAGGGAGCTAAAGACGCACCATGATCTGTTTGACTGTTTGACTACCCCTGCGAAGAAGATCAATAGAATGTAAACAACGTGGATCCATTCTGAAAATAAAGCGATTGAACAGTTCAATATCCAGGGGGTGTCATCAGTAAACAGAAGGGGAGAGACTGCAGGGACAACTGGGATGTCAACTGGCAAGGAGTGGATGACATTTATGATAATGCCTCAGGACATTCAAAGCGGCTCTGATGAAAGCTCAAGGGTGGACACGGAGGCCAGGAGTGAATGTGGTAGTTGCAAAAGATCAAGGAGGCCATTCCTGGAGCAACTCTTCACCGACATGGACAGCAGGAATACGCTTGAAGGAAACATTAACTTCATTTGAAAATATCTAGGGGGAGATTTTTCAGAAATGGGATATTTTTGTAAGCCCTAAGGGGCCGACATCTTTTTGTATATTGGGAATTTTTGCCTCTTTGTAAAGGAGTTCGGATTATGCATTCTCAGGAGTCAGTGATTTTTAACAATCCTCTCTCAACTGATGTATGCTTTGTAACTCAACTGGAATTTGGAATACAACACAGAGTTTACCTTGGAAGCTAGTGTTAAATTTTTATACTACTCTCATTTCTGTATTTTTTAGATTATGCAAGTTTTCAACTGTGTTTTCTAAGTCTACATTCATACCTTAAAGCTGTGAAATTCATCTTTCCTTCTTAAGATATGTATGTAGATCAAGCCTTTTAAGAATGATGCATAAGTCTAAAGAGGTTATGTTGAGTAAGCAAAATAGTTACCATTAGTTTTCCAGCGTATGTTCATCTTGTTTTCATTTCATGATTTCTTATCAATTCGGTGTATCACCATAGTATTTAGTTTTATTTTTATGTACTCCTTCTCCCCGTCCCTTTACAGAATCAGTAGTTTAGGTGATACCAAAGGAAGTCAACCTTCTCCGGAGGTTGACCTCTGTTCACAAGTGACCCACAACTTTAGAGGTCTTCCCATGTTACACTGAGGTGTTGAACATTAGGTTCAACAAGGGTGCAACTTCAAGTGATAACAGTTTTTGGCATACCAAGTGGGACAGCTCCACATTATATGGCTGGTTTGGTATGCAACCAACAAGTTTCAGACTTTGCAGAGGTCATTCTAGCATACTTGGCGACTCCGTAAAGAGAAAGAATCTCAGAATCAACGCTTCTATAGTTTATGAGAAGAGTTCAAACAAGGAGCAACTTAGTTCTTTTCGAATATTTACAGTTGTCACCACCAAGAAGACAAGGCAGAGCAACAAAAAGGCCAAGGACAAAATTTGTTTATTCTAGAAGAGCCAAATCTACTCCTCCATCTCTGAGATCTCATATTGTTGTCTCATTCTCTAATTCACCTAGAGTGCAAGTAAACCCACCTTCAATGGCTGCTCCCATAAATCAGCCTTTTGTGCCATTCAACAGAGGTAGTCCATTAAATTTGTTACAACACAATGACATCCCAATGACATCCCAATGGCAGCTCTGAAAAGTTTACCAATTTTCAGTGGGGAAGATCAAACTACCCCGATTGAATATATACGTGAAGTTGCTTCCATATGTGGTGTTCACTATATCACACAAGAAGATGTGGCTGTAAGATTACTTGCAGCATCATTCAAAAGAAGAGCGTTACAATGGTTTAGGAGTCTTGAAGTAGGTTCAGTTGCCACCTAAGATGAGTTGGGTGACAAGCTACACAGGTAGTTTCATGACAGGTCTGATAATTTATCATTGTTGGAACAATTAACTACACTTAAGAGGGCTCCTCATGAGCAAATGAACGATTTCAATTTCAGATTTCAAAGGACTTGGGATAGAATCCCTACAACGATGAGACCAGCTCCAGAATATGCATTTTTGTACTTTTTGAAGGCTCTTAACAGCGATATAGTTGTTATGACACAATCAATGGGGGGTGTTTCTCTACCAAACGCATTTGAAATAGCAATCAGAGTTGAAAATAGCCTAATACAAGCTGGTAAACTTGCTCCTAGGCCACCAATGCCTATATTTTCAAATATTCATTCGAATATCCCTTTGCAAATACTACCTTTTGCACCTTTGCCACCAATTCCAACTGCTGTAACACAAGAAAATGTTGTTTCAAGTTCTTCAAATGAGTTATAGGAGATCAAAAGTTTATTACAGACTTTTGGAAATAAGCTTGTGACCTTGGAAAAGCAAAAATCGTACAACAGGCCTTATTAGTAGCAGAATTCAGGTCAACAATAGCAATATCAAGGTAATAAACAAGCTTACCAAGGCAATTACCAAGGCCCAAGACAGGGTGTAAATACTAAACCTTTTCAGGCTTATGCTCCAACACCTGTTAGTGCAGTCAAGGACCTTGTCCCTATTCAAAATACCTTAGCATCAAATTATGAGTGGTGCTACCCTTGTAACCAGCCTCATAATCAAGCCACTTGCTCAAATGGACTAATTAATCAGGCACTTATGGTACAAAATGCCTCAAGTTCACAGTAGAATGCATTAAATGATGCATCTCCACAACACCAAGAGCAGCTTACCAACAATACTACCCTACTTAACTGGCAAGGCGAATAATTCTGTGGATTGAATGTAGATAATTCTCCAGTGGCAACCGACACAAGGGTGAAGAAAAGAGATTTTGAGCTTGATCAAGCAGCTGATAAAGGAAAGGAAGCAACTACAGAACCATCTATATCTCAAGTGACTCTTGTTTGGCAAAAAAATCAGCAACCTCCAACGAAGGAGCAGCCACGCTTGCAAGCTGACCACGTTGGCATAAAGGTACATCATAAACTAAACCCAGTTGTACCCTACAATATTCTTGATAGTATGAAAAAACAAATATAACGATGTCTATGTGGGATTCATTAGCTATCCTAGGTCAAAAGGATATGTTACACTCAACTTTGTCAAATTTTAAAGTGTCTGATGAATCCGAGTCTCCAATAGGTCAAGTTAGAACTGTGTTGACAAATGATACTCAAGGAAATGATAAACAACCCAGCAAAGAGACAGGAAAAGAAGTTAAACCACCTCCATTTTACGTGTCAGTAATCATAGGTAATAAGTTAGTTTATAATTGTATGGTAGACAGTGGAGCTAGTAGCTCTGTAATGCCAAAGCAGATTGCTGACAAGCTTGGACTAAAGTATTAGCCTTTGGAGAAAGGAGTGATTCAATTGGACGGTACTTCTGTTAATACATTGGGCATCATTAAAGATTTGAGTCTTACACTTCATGCTTGTCTAAATTTTTTAGTTCCTCAGGACATATGTGTCATAGATCTCCCACCTTTCTTTTCTTTGTGCCTCTCAAGAGACTTTACAGCCAAGATAGTTGGTTATGTGTCAGCTGATTGGTCACATATGTTGTTTATAACTAGATATGGAACCAAAGTTACCATTAAATCTGAAAAGTTAGCTAAAGATCATATTGAACTGTATAACCCAAGTCCCATCAATGCTACTCCTATTGCTCCAAACACAAATTGTGTTGTTTTTACTAACAATGAATTGGCTGCCACTCAAGAACTTCAAGCAGAAGTTGTTCCTGATGTGTTGTTACACGAATGCGCAGCCGAGAATGTGTTGGACAGTCAAGAAGACCTTATTCAAGATGCTGGTATGGGTAATTATGTGATGCTTGAACCTGATGCAGAGGTTCCAAACCTTGAAAAGGGTACATACCAGTTGTTGCAACAACAAAGTGGACTTTGGGAAATGTGTTTTGATGGTTCCAGAAGCAAGAATGGAGCAGGTGGAGGTGCAATGCTGGTCTCTCCACAAGGTGATAAGTATTTGTCAGCCTTTCGTTTTGCTTTTGTGTGTTCTAACAACAGTGTTGAGTATGAAGGACTCATTCAAGGCCTTGAGTGGGCAAGGAAAAGAGGAATTAACTGTTTGAGAGTCTATGGAGACAGTGAATTGATAGTTAATCAGGTTAGAGGGCTGAATGTTGCCAAGAATGATGCTATGAAGTCTTATAGAAACAGAGTTTGGAACATAATTGAAGAATTAAATGCCTTCAATCTGATTTCTATTCCACGAAATCAAAATAAGCATGCTGACAGACTTTCAGCGATTGGAGCACAGTTTGATATTCCAGGTGATATTAAAAAAGAAAAAACATAGCCGTATGTTAAGGTGGTTATCAAGCCGCTAGTTCCTGACAACAACATTAACTGGCAGGTATTTGAAAATGATAAACAAATTTTAACCTTTCTGCTCCAAGAAGATCAATTTTCTGTAGCAAACCATGAAAAGATTAAGCAACATTATGATGATCAAGTGATATAGCTGAAGAGAAACAAACTTCCCAAGGGGTTGGTTACCTTGGAATCCATATTCAATTCTGACAATCAACTTAAGAAGAATAAAGTCGGCATCTAAGTAAAAGAGGATCATTATGAGGAAGTTGAAATCTTTAAAGGTAAGCTTCTCAAATTAGGTAAAATTTGTTCAGCTGAGGATAAGAGAGCTTTCATTGTTTTATGCCAAGAGTATCATGATGTTTTTGCTTGGCAATATTTTGATTTAAGAGGGTTTGATCCTCATATTGCACAACATACAATTGAGTTAGAACCTGATGCCAAGCCTGTTAGACAAAAATAAAGACCACTGAACCCCAAATTTGACCCTTTAATGATTAAAGAGCTTACCAAGTTAGTGGAGGGGGGTATTGTGTTTCCAATTAAACACACATCCTGGGTTTCCAATCTTATTCCAGTAAAAAAAAAGAACGGTGAGGTAAGACTATGTGTAGATTTTAGGGACTTTAACATAGCATCTTTGAAAGATCATTATCCCTTACCGTCTATGGAACAAATTTTCCAACAAGTTGTTGGTTCAGAGAGATTTTCTCTTCTGGATGGGTATTCTGGTTATGACCAGATTCTTTTCAAGGAGGAGGATCAGTATAAAACAACATTTACAACAAAATGGGGCACTATGGCCTACAAGAGAATTCCTTTTGATTTATCTAATATTGGTTCCACCTTTCAGCGTGCCATGGATATGGCATTTCAGAGTTTAATCCAAATTTTTTTGCTGGTTTATTTAAATGATATAACTGTATATTCAAAAAATGTAGATGAACACTTGTCACATCTCAAGCAAGTTTTTGAAAAATGTAGAGAATAGGGAATATCTCTCAATCCGACAAAGAGTATTTTTGCAGTTCATGAAGGTAAACTGTTAGGCCATATATTATCAAAAGATGGAGTTACCATTGATCCTGAAAGAGTGAAAGCTATACTTGAACTGCCATTACCCAATCACAAGAAAGGATTGCAGAGCTTTTTAGGAAGAATTAACTTTTTAAGAAGATTTATTCCT
Organism: Sequoia sempervirens; assembly: GCA_007258455.2. NCBI lineage: Eukaryota > Viridiplantae > Streptophyta > Pinopsida > Cupressales > Cupressaceae > Sequoia > Sequoia sempervirens. The sequence continues at coordinate 32,685 of VDFB02365326.1, forward strand.
AATGTTGCAAATTTATTGTAGCCTTTGACTGCCATGCTTAAAAAGAATGCAATTTTCAGTTGGACTAGAGAGGCGAAACGTAGTTTTGAAGAAATCAAGGAAGCTTTAACATTAGCTCCATCACTGGTAAATCTAGATTTCTCCAAGGACTTCTTCTTATATGCTTTTGGCAGCATTAGTTCAATTTCTAATATGCTGGTTCAGAAAAATAGGGATAATTTAGAGCAACCCATAGCCTTCTTTAGTCAAGTACTTGTTGATTATGAAAAGAAGTATACATTTGTTGAGAAACATGTTCTCGCTATGATCAGAAGCCTAAAGAAGTTTAAGCCTCTAGTTTCAAACAATAAAATTCATATTCTAGTTGCACACTCAAGTGTGAAGGAATTTTTGTTGAACAAAGATCTGAGTGAGAAAAGGGCAGGGTGGATCACAAAATTAAAGGAGTTTGATGTCTACAACATTACAAGACTTGTTAGAGGTAGAGGGCTATGTGAGCAACTCGCCTCAAACCCTGAAGAGGTGCAGAAATTAGAAACTGGTGTTGTTTTGGCTAATACAGACGGGCCTCAAAATGTTCAAAACGCTATACCTGCATCAATTGCTGGTTGGGTTCAAGAAATGACCCACTTTCTTCGTACTGGTGAATGTCCACTAGGTCTGGACAGAGCTAAACAAAGATACTTCAGATTGTATTCAATTCCCTATGTCCTCATTGATAACATTCTTTTCAGGAAAGATCTGAATGGTGTTTTGTTAAGGTGTATTAATATTGATCAAATAAAAAGAGTACTACATGAATTTCATGATGGAGTTTTAGGGGGTCACTTTGCTCCAAGGACAACTACTTGGAAAATCATGAGAGCTGGTTACTACTGGCCCAGCTTGTTTAAAGATGCATATGCATGGTCCAAAAAGTGTGTTAAATGTGCTTTATTTTCAGGAAAAGAAAAGTTGCCTACTATGCCTCTACATCCAATTCAGGTGGAGCAGCCTTTCATGAGATGGGGAATCGACTTTATTGGGCCAACTAATCCACCATATAGTGTTGGTCATAGGTGGGTGCTTACTGCTACAGACTATTTCACATGGTGGACAGAGGTGATAGCTTTGAAAGAAGCAAAAGAGTCTTCAATTTTGAGCTTTTATGAAGATATAGTCACCAGATTTGGAGTTCTTGACTCTATCATTTCATATAATGCTCTTGCATTTGTTGGATTAAGAGTCACAGATTGGGCTATTAGACATAGAATTCATTTGAATACTTCCTCCAATTATTACCCGCAGGGTAATGGATTAGCTGAAAGTACAAACAAAAATCTGATCAGAATCCTTAAGAAGACTATGGAAAAGAATCAAAGAATATGGCATACCACATTGAAGTCTGCACTTTGGATAGATAAAATAACCCCTAAGAGATCAGTGGGTAATTCCCCATACGTCCTTGTTTATGGTAAAGAGGTTAGGTTACCTCTGTCTGTAGAGCTTCCAGCTCTAGACATTGTTGATCAGTTGGAGATGTATGAAGAACAAGACCCAATGTCCATAAGATATGCAGAGCTCATGGAGCTTGAAGAATCAAGAGATAGGGCAATGAAAACTTTGGAGTATCATCAACGCCAAACGAAGAAAACATTTGATAAGAAAGCTACAGCCAAAGTTTTCAAGGAAGGTGATGTTGTTCTCAAGTGGGATGTGCTAATGAGTGTCCGTAAACACAATGCATTCCAGTTATTGAACATGAATGGAGAAAATTTACCAATCCCAGTTAATGGGATACACCTCAAACCATGTTTTGAGGTTTGATAAGTTCCTCCATTGTACATATTTAGGTTAGGTTTTATGTTTTCAATCA
>VDFB02365328.1:0-51391 GCA_007258455.2 Sequoia sempervirens
GAGATAATATGAATCCTCACCTCCCTTGCCAACAATAAAAAAGGGTCCTAACCACAAGGCCTCAAATTTCCCATGCTTTCCTTTGTCTTGACTCCTGGAATTCGACATGAGAACTATGTCATCTATTTCGAACTTCTTGTTTTTAGCTTTCCTATCATGCAAGTATTTCATTTGTAATTGTTTCTTCCTATTATGCTGCTGAGCTTGGTTTCAGATTTCATCAAGCTCCATTAATTCCACCATCCTCTCCTCCATGGGTTCAGGAATGTCCAAATCTTCTTCCAAAATGAACTTCCATACTGGTATTTGATTATGCAACGGGAGTTTGGCTTGAGTTCCATACACAAGCTCAAAAGTTGATTTACCAATAGCCTTTTTCAAATTGATTCTATCTGCCCATAAAGCAAGCCTCAACTTAGAATCCCAGGCCTTTTTGTTGTTATCCAACATTCTTTGTATGATCTTCAAGATACTTTTGTTGTTGGATTTAGCCTGCCCATTTTCCTATGGATGGTATGGTGAAGAGTATGAGATTATTATACCATATGATTAGAAAAATCCCTTGAATTCATCCGAACTAAAACACATTCCATTATTAGTTACAATCCTTGTTTAAGCTCTGAATCTTGTGATGATGTTTTCCAATAAGAAATGTGTCACAACCTTACTAGTTGCTTGTTTGGTGGGTATAGCTTCCACCCATTTTGTGAAGTAATCTATGGCTACTAATATCCATTTGTGTCCTCCACTAGATTTTTCTATAATTTCCCCTATGAAGTCAATTCCCCACTAGTGAAATGGAGCCTCTATCTGCATGGGTCTCAAAGGTAGTGCTCCTTGATATTTTAGTTTCCCAAAAAACTTCTAACATGCTTCACATTTTCTAGTATAGTCATATGCATCATTAAAAACCTTGGGCCAATAGTACCCTACCCTTAGTATCTTATGAGCAGTGGTTTTTGCTGAGAAATTCCCCCCACACACTCCTTCATGCATTTCCTTCAAGACATGCCTCGCTTGATGCTCATCTAAGCACAATAATAGAACACCATCCCTATTCTTCCAGTAGAGATCCCCCTTCATGACTACATATTTTGAGGCCTACAACTTGAGTTTCCTTTTTATGTTGTCATCAAACCCTTTTTTACATTTCAAATGTTTAAGATAGTACACAATATCAGTGTACCATGTTGTGTGCTCAATACTAGTGACCATATTTTCCTCACCAGCCACATTGCATACTTGGGAAACATCCAAATTTGTTTCAGCCATCAATTTGGCTAATCCTTTTCCTCTTACAAGGTTAGTAATCTAAAACTGAATATCAAACTCCTAGATTTTATTTATCCATTGGCACCTATGCCATGTTGTTTCACTTTGTACAAATACATCTTTCACAACAGTGTTAGGCACATAAGCTATAACTTTTTCCCCCACTAGATATGGTCTAAATGTCGTGACCGCTCTTACCAGTGCATAGGCTTGTTTCTCCACAATATCATATTTCAATTTTGTATTTTGGAGGGATTTGTTAAAAAAGGAGACTGACTGCTCACACCCTTCATCGTTCTTTTGGAGCATCATTGCAGCAACTATGTGATAAGATGTGAATGAAAATATTTGGAAAGGTTTGCTGAAATATGGAGATTTCAATACTAGAGCTTCCTTGATTTCTCTTTTTATGGATATGAATGCATCTATAGCCTCAGCAGTCCAATCAATCTTTGCACCTTTCTTTAGCATTTTTGATATTGGCTTTACTATCTCAACAAAATTTGATATGAATCTTCTTACAAAATTGATTTTTCCAAAAAGGATTGAATAGCCTTAACTATCTTGGGGATAGGTATCTTTTCAATGGCTTCCACTCTTTTAGGATTGATCCTTACTCCCTTCTTAGAGACTATATGTCCAAGTAACTTTCCTTTTGTTACTGCAAAATGACACTTTTTTGGATTGAGGGAGATGCCATATTCCAATGCCTTCAAAAATATTTTTTCAAGGTGAGCCACATGATCCTTTGCCTTTTTGGAATATGTAGTTAAATCATCTTGGTAGGCTACCATTATCACATTAATAAGGTCAGCAAAAGCAACATCCATGGCCCTTTGAAATTTTGCACCAGCATTTGTGAGTCTAAATGGAATCCTAACATAAACATATGTTCCCCATGGTGTAGTGAAGGTTGTCTTGTATTCTTCTAATTCTTTAACCTTCACTTGGTTATAGCCTAAAAATTTGTCCATCATGGACAATAACTCACAGCCTGTAACCCTTTGTAGCATAGCCTCCATGTTTGGAAGCGGGTAATTATCTTTTAGAGAAGATACATTCAGGTTTCACAAGTCTACACAAAGCCTTATATCTCCATTTTTCTTTCTGACCGATACTAGATTAGATACCCAAGATGAATGTCTAATTGGCTTGATAATAACCCCTTCCCTAAGATTTATAATCTCTTAGTGTATTTTAGGCTCCAAAGTTGGGTTGACAGGTCTTTGTTTTTTCTTGAATGGTTTTGCATCTGGTTTTAATGGAATCTCATGTTGGAACAAATCTTCTCTATATGCTTTAAGATCCTCATAAGACCATGCAAAATTGTGCTTGTATTTCCTTAACAGTGCAATCAACATTTTTTTTATTGTTGGACTTATCTTCTTTCCAATGTATACCCTTTTTGGTGCCAAATTAGTCCCCAAGTTAATTTCTTCAACATCCTCTCTTGTTACAGGTGTTTGTTTCATGAGAGCACGATCATTTCCATCAAAAACCCTTTCTAGTGCCACAAGTCCTTTAGGAAGTTTGTTGGTTTTGAGTTGCACAACTTCTTTTCCAAACACAATCTGTTTTCCATCTGCTTCTTCCACAAATGCATTAAAATCAATCTCCTAGGCTTCATACTAATCTATGCAATGTAGAAACTTGATCAGATTAGTATCATCAATGAAAACTTTCCAACTATAAATATTATCAAGGATGGAAGGTCTTGTTTTGAATTCAATCTGTGAAATCCCAGCCAAAGTGATATCATCTCTTTTCACAGCTACATTAGCCAGAAAGTCTTCCATCAAGTTATTAGATCTATCTAACCACTCAATAGAGAAAGCATTGAATAGTTCAATGGTATCCCATACAACGTTTATGTATTTTTTTAGCCTCTTATTTTTTGTAGCATATTTTTATCTTAAGTTTGTGAAATGATCAACTCAGAGTCTCCAAAGACTTTCAATAACTTGATTTTGTGTTTGATAGCCATATTCATCCCAATCAACAGGGCTTCATACTCTACTATGTTATTTGTACATTCAAATGTCAACAAGAATGAATATTTGAATGTAATGCCTTCAAGTGAAATGAACACCACTCTTGCCCCATTGCCCTCTTTACTACATGCTCCATCAAAATACATTTTCCACACACCATGCTCATTCTTGGAAACATGCTTATCAATTGGATCAATATTTACTAATTCAGGCTAGGAAGGCTCTATTCTAAAACTTCCGAAATCCACATCACAAAAGTAGTTCAATTGATTTTGAGCAACATAGTCCACAATATGATTCACCCTTGGCTCTCTATATAGCCTGACTTCTTCACCATTTACTAGTATTGTGGCATAAGACAAGTCAAATTGTACATTTCCACCAGTTGTTGTAGTCCATTGTCTTGACAAGAGCATCCCAAAATGTGGAGGTGTATCAATTACAGTTATGTCAATATTATAAGCTGCCTGTGGATAAGCAACCAACTTCACTTCTACGTCTTTCATAATTCCTACCAATGGGACAAGCCTGCTATCCATATTGTAGCATTTACCACCAGTAGTGTCTACCCACATGCCAAGTTGTTTCATGACCCCTACTAGCATGATGTTGATAGCAACACCTAAATCTATCATACAATTTCTCACCAACTTGTTATTTATGAGCAATGTAGTAAAGAATGGATCAATTTGTGGAGGATTCACCAATGCATCACCAAGAAAAACTTTAGGAACATTTACTTCTCCCTGCTTGCTATTACTAATCTTAGTGGTCTCTTTATTCTCTGAGTTTGTATTTCTATTAGTTCCATTAGATATTAACTGAATAGCACTATCCCTGTATTCCTTTATATTCATCATTTCTAATAATGGCACAAACATCTTTACCTGGGACAAGGCCTGTGTGAAATTGAAAGAGGTATTTTCTGTTTTGGTTATCTTCTTTTGTTCCAGTGGATCTTTCTCCTCTTTTTTCTCTTTTGTTTGTTTCATCATACTTTTTCTTGTCTTAGGGTGGTCCCTTATTTTCTTCTTTGGGGGTATGTTTTTGTTCACTTCGATTTAGTTCCTTATTCTCCATCCTTTTTGGTTTTTCTTGTGCTACTTCTTTTTCTTTCACAAATAATCCTCTTGGAGCACCTCCATCTATGTTTATTGTTCTGTTTATGAGCCTATAGTTACTTTTTGCTTGCTCTACTATAGCAATAGTTAATTCTTTGATCTCTTCCTGTGTAGGCCTCCTTATTTTATATTTGCTTGACTGAGATGGTGTATGAGGAGGATATGATTCATCATTGCTTTCATCATAATCAGAAAAGACATGTTCTTCCATATGAATATTGAACCTTTGGTTATCAACATCATACTCGTAACCTTCTTCTTCTGAAGATGAATATCCCTGCTCAATCAGATGGAGAGTGTGAGATGTTAAATATATTGTATGATCCTCTTCTTCATTGTCCACTGGTATTTCTTCTTCTTGTATTGACTAATCTACAACACAATGATCAGGGGAATGTGGTAGCTTGCAGACATGACACCAAGGATTATTGTTGACCATGTATGCTCCTCTCTTCTTTAAGGGATCAGGAGTCTCCTTCTTAGGCCTATCAATTATGGGCTTTCCATCATTCCAGTTTGTGTTGTATGGCATATCATGCTACTTTGGTCTTTCATTTCTATATGTATTCTCTTGTTTGTTATGAGGATTGTTAAAATTCTAGGGAACCTTGAGATTATCTCTCTTACCAATCATTCCAATAGGCTTTCTATTGTTCTCAATAGTCAATGCCATTTTTTGTGCTTCAATTAGACTCCTAGGGAACCTATTTCTAAGCTCATATCCTATATTTGGATCAAAGGCTTTTAGGTAAATGCTTAAGGCTGCAAGGTCAGTTAGTTTGGACCTAGGTGGTATCTTATTGTGCAATTTGGAGAATATATGGTCGAAATCAAAAAATAACTCATTATGATGTTTTTGGATACTTATTAGTTCATGCAAGGAAAACTCAGGGGCACACTGATTCCCATATTTCTCTAGAAACTGATTTTGGAAGTCTAATATAGAATTAATTGCAGCATCAAGAAAACCATTAAACCAATCCCTTGTTTCTTCAATTAATGACATCATGAACAATCTCATGATCACATCCTCATACTCCATGCCAATTTCTTGTATAAATGCGTTGAAGTTTCTAATATGTTCATCAGCTGATATCACATTATTCCTAGAAAACTTGGGAACTATATTTCTCCAATTACTATCCATTGGGTATGGGTACAATTTATAGCCTATTAGATCAAATTGTTTACATGTATTTGTAGGATTTTGTGGAGGCAAGTTCAAGGGTGGTGGATTAGGGAAGTATTGGTACCCATATTGAAGCTGATGGTAAGAATTTTGTTGGAGGTGTTGTTAGGGGTACACATTTTGGTGGGGCACATGTTGCTGATATTGTGGGGCATATTGCTAACCTAGTGGTGGATAATTTTGGGGAATATTTCCATATTTTGGAGGATGGGGCCTTGGTGGCACATTTTTTTGGGTACATTGTTGTGGGTTTCCCCCTATGTTATGTGGCAATATAGGAGCACCAGTAGCCTGAGATGAACCCATGTTAACACCTTGCTTTTTTGGAGGTACATACTTATATGGTTTTGATGCCTGTATATTTAATTGAACCAATTGTTGATTCATCACCTAACTTTCTTGTATCATCTGTTGCCTCCTTCTAAGTTATTTCCTTTGCCATTCAAGATGTAATTCAATCTCTTGGTTGGTCACATTGTTAAAATCAATAGTAGTTCAATCAGTCAACCCCTCTTTGTTTTCTTCTCCTTGTTGTGATGAGAATCCCATATCATATTCCTCATGTCTTTGCTTCCTTTCTTCCTCAGCCCAGGCATAGAACTCTTTTTCCTTTTGAGGGTCCAGTTCAAGATTGAGGATACCCTCACTTATATTATTTCTCTCAACTGTTGAGGGATTTTCACCATCAATATGAAAAGGAGAAGTATAAGTTGTGAAAGGTTGTTCCCCTGAATTCATGTTACCTTTTGGCTGTTTGGATGACTTTTCACCCTTATTTGTGTTATTCTTCCCTCCAAGGGATCCATGCATGTGTTTCCACCTAGTATTTGTTTTTTTGGGACTCCCCTATTGTGAAGATCTTCTTCCATTCATGTTTGATGATATGGTTATTCTCTGATGGCTGTTGTCTATCCTTTCTAATCTGATGTTTACTTTATCACTCATAAAATCTCTTCAGAGTCGTCGCCTACTGTTCATAAGTACGAATATAAATTTCTTCCCAGTGGAGTTTTTACCTTTTTGATATTTGAATTGACTCTATAATGGAAGGCTTGGGTTCAAAATTGGCTCCCCAATAGAGTCACCAATCTGTTAGTTCTCAAAAACGCTAGTTGGAAAACCTCAAGAGGTTTCCAAGCTCTTGGTATGTTTTAGGCTAACGAACAAGGCCAATTAGTATTTTTGAACCTTCTTCTCTTCAGGATCTACTAGACCTAGGTGGGTGTACCTATGCAAATGAAGTAGACTTAAACTATGTGTTTCCTACTTGAGCAATCTATCCACAATGGAAATTGAGAGTGGAGAGATGCAAGCCTAATTTGGTATAAATTGTATAAGCAATATCAAGGTAAATTTTAATACATTCAGTGAACAGATGTAAGGTTTTTGAAAACAAATTTTATAAAATTAAATGATGAAATGGGTAAGGCCATTGCCTTGTTGGGTAAATTGATTCAAATGAAGATCTAGTATGTATGACTTGTATTGGTTGTAACACAAATTGTTTGGCACAATTATGTTAGTTTATATCTTGTATAAATGTGTAGGAAAGTGATTAACAAACTCTACTTATAGATCCAACTGACACAACCAGGTTACTTATGATTTATCAAAAGGATTTTAATCCTTTCTTGAAGGAACCAGTTGAATAAATCACACATGAACAACAAATGATACCAAATTGGAGACAAAATGGTGATCCTAATTATATGGTTCTTCTTACTGATCCAAATAACACTTCTAGATTACTATGATTGACTATAAGGATTTTAATTCTTTTGGAGAAACCAATTAATCACATCACACAAGAACAAAAAATGTGCCTTGATAAATTGAATACATACTTGATATACCAATTTAAATAATAAGGAAATATTAAGTTGGAGACAAACAAATAATTATATATTTAACAAACAATTGATACCAATATGAAGCCACAAAATCAAAGACCTTTCATTGATTTCCTCAAAATTATGCTTGCAACATAGTCTTTTGAAATGTAAACATTAAGGAACTCTTCTGCTATTTATCTATCCCTATTCACCTATATCTTCCTATCACTATGTAATTGATTTATATATCAAAACTTTGAAGAGGACGCACCCCTTTGTGAATGTCTTTTTGAAACTAACAATAACTAACAATAATTAAACATGAACAATTAGGCTCTAGCAAGCCACAAATGGACTTTGGTAATATGATCTAAATAATCCTATCTTAAGTGAGTTTCGACATATTCTATGGCCTTTCTCACAGCGATCTCCATAGTTACCATTTTCTCCAAGTGCTCGAATGATTCATCCAGTGTTGATTCTTCACTTTTGGCTACTTCCAAGGCTTTGTACAATATCATCTTGTAATCTCTTATCCATTCATCCTGACCCTTAATCTCTCCATTATCCTCAAACAATGTAGGAACTCCATCTTTTGTAACATTAATTAATCCTTTTGCATTTTCCTAGAGTTCCTCATAATAGTCCTTGTGTTTTTTCATTATGTATTCAGCATTTGTGGTAGCCCACTATAAAAAACACGTCTTTTGCATTTCCTGAATTTTCTCCTATATTCGGTCATTTAACCTTTTATGTTCCTAAGCTATCGCATGATTCTTGGAATGGATTGACCATAGCTTATTCATCAAAATCATTAAATAAGCATGTCTTTTCTGAAATGTTGCAGAGATTGTATGAAACTTAACTTTATTTACTTGATTATGTACATGTGATCCTTCACCCTTATCCTTTAATTGTGAACTCTCCCCTTGAGTTAATAGCTTAGTCGATTCCTTCAACGTATTTTTAACCATATCCTTCAAGAAATCATTCTCTTTGAGTATCCTCTCATTATTCATTTTGTACATGTCCTTTTCCTTAATCAACATCTGGATCTGAGCTTTGTTTAGTTTAGCAACATTGATGACAATCTCAAATGTAGCCATAGGATCAGCCTCTCCTACTTTTAAGGTCATGACATGGCCAAATGCGTTTTCAGTTTCAATAATTATAGACTTCTTGTGCGAAGGATACAAGGCCTAGATCATGAGAGAAACTTCATTAGGATTATACTTTGATCTTGTATACAACTTTGTAACTCCTTCAAGACTAAGCTTATGTGTAACACTGTTATCTTGCAAGAAGCTATCAAAGACAAAAGCATAATTTAGGTCCAAACTTGGAAAAATCCTTACACCAGACTCCTCCAATAATTTCCTTCCTCGCTCCAGAATCATATCCTTCATCTCATTTTTTACACTTAACTTCAAATTATTCAACAATTGATCCTCATCATTTGGTGTTATGTGTGTAACAGATTCTCTTATTGATTTCCCTTTCTATTTGTACAAGAATTATCAAAATTCTGGGGACTTTATAAACTCATCATTGGAAACAAAGGATCTATAAGCCAACTGCCTTGTGTCTGTATTAGAGCCTTCTTCAATTTCTTTCTCTCTAAGGGGAGACTTATAATCCTCAATCCTCGATTTGGAAATTTTATCAGTTGGGCCGTGAGATTCTTTATCATCAGATGACTCCTCACCAGAGGATAATAACTCTACTTCTTGCATTTATTTTATCCTTTGTTCTACACCCCTGTTATATTCATCAATAGCCCTTTTAGCTTCCCTCTCTTCCATGTTCTTGATCAAGTCATCATATGGATAGGGTATATGATCATACCCACCCAAGTTCACCCTTTTTTTGGCAAAGTCATTGTATCCTTCTAGATCAAACCCTTTCCTTGGTGGAGCCCTTTTCAAATTAAAATGCAATAGTTTATCTAAAATCAAGTCATATCCCTCTTTTCACAGTACAGTGAAATCTCGGAAGCACAAAGTGCTTGGAATGAATGCCTACTTCCCAAAGGCACCTAGATTCATGACACTTGAGTAATCCATCTGTCTAACAATCTCCAAGTAAACAATTCTATCAGGTACTGTTCTTGGAAAAACAAATGGTGTATCCTCTAAACCATAAACTCTGATCATGGTGGCATCCACAAAACAGTACCAATCACCCCAATTGTGACCAATAGTTACAGGTCCATTGAAATCCTTGGGCCTAAGGAAACTTTTAATTTCATCAGATAATGAGTGATCACAAGGATAGTTGAAAAATCTATACAATGTCTTGACAAAATGCTCCTCAAAATGAACATAACTAGAATTGACAAATTTTCTATCGCAAATAGCAGTCCATAACTATATTGGAAGTGGTTTACCCTCTTTGTCAAATTGCGCAATCCTTAATTCCTCTGGCCACATCCCTATTTCTTGCCTGAAATACATTATTATATGCATGAAAATAGAATAATGCTCGAAATGCAAAACAGGGGATCCATTTTTAATTGCCATTAGTCCTGAATCAATTCCTTTGAAAATATATGAAGCATAGTCAAATGTCCTGGCATTATGGTACTAAACATTGACAACAATCACCATTGGTACAATTGACATAAACTCATGATCCTCAATCCCTAACACCCGACACATTGAGAAGTATGTGTATTTTAAATAGGGCTCAAATAAGTCGACATGAAAAGGATGCCCATCATTGTCATCAAGTGGAACTAGAATTCCATCTTTCTTGGGCCTATGCAATGGTAATCTCCACCCTCTATAGGTTGTATCCATTCTACAATATTCTTTCTCTAAAGCTTCATGTACAATAGCTTCATCACATGTGCCATTTAGGTCAAAAATTTCACAAATTGCAGCTTCAGACACATGTATAAGAGCTTTTCCTAGAAAATTGTAGATAGCCTTGAGGTCTGGATTGTAGTGGGTAGCCAGGATTTTTACTAGTTCCACATTTACAAATACGTTAGGGACAACCAATTTTCCTAGGTTAAAGTTCCAAGGATTGCATACTGGCTCAAACCTATCCCTCCGATGATAATGAAACATAAATAGCTCATATCCTCGAATAGGGGTCCATACATCCCCTATATGCCTGCACTTGTCCTCAAATCTCTCCACATCTGCCCTAAGTTGTGCAAAACACTTGGATTTTGGTCTTGAACTAGGTAGTTTCTCAATGAGATCTTGTTTCAATCTTCTCTCATTTTTTTTTGCCTCATCTCTTGTTTCAATTTTCTATTTCTTACCCCTAGGTTGGCTACCCTCACTCTGATGTTTTCTACTCTTCAATTTCCCAGAGCTTGAACCCTCCATTTTATCTTCTCAAGGTGAAAGAATTGCAAATATAATTACAAGGAAATCACATGCTTACTACCTCTACCCACTCTCTCGTTCCTTTCACTGTCAATCCTAAAAAAATATCCTTAATTATTCTTCTTTCAATCAAAGAATTATCTATGCAATGTACATCCATGCGGCCATTAATGTCCATCTCTGAACACAAATGTAACATGTTTTCTAAATCTCTCAATGTCAGATCAAATGATTATATCAGTGAGAGTTATTCAAACTCTGGCCGATATATGTATTTGAACCAAGCCAAACGTTCATTAGATAAAGATCATCTTTCATGGTCGGGAAGATCAAATAGTTTTCCTACCGATGCTGAATAATTGGTTTTTCATTTGCTTTTAATCCATATCACCTTTGGGAAGAAATTTATGAAGTCACTTAGATATCAAAGTTCTTGCCAAGTGTCATTCCGATGAACTTTGATCCATTCATATTACCATCAACATGAGAATAAGCATCACTAAGGGATTTTAAAGTTACTCTAATGTTATTAGTCTCCCTGATGTATTTTTTCATTGCCTTCTTCCTTTGGATAAATCGGCAAGACTCTCACCAAAATTACTTTCATCAGAGTAACATATGAAGTCAGAAGGAGAAGAAAAGCTCACTCGATAGCACATGTCTCCTTGATGTGTTTCCATTTGTTTTATTAGTGAGACAATGTGAGTTTCTTACTGTCACCGATGAGGGTCTATCGACATGACATGCATGCTCGAGATGACTTGAGGATTTCACTCCAAGAGTATTATTCTTGTCAATAACCATTTCATCGGTTGGACAACAAGCCTTGTCTTACCAAATATGTATCCTCCAAAGTTGTTGATTGTTGTGATATGGTTGACCTTTTTCCGATATGCAAGAAATGCTCAAATTGAGAAGCTATGACTTATGGATCAGAGAGACATGTACCTAGTCAGGCCGATATGAACTGTTTGCTTAGAAGCTCCTACTCAATGATGACCAGAGGGAGTTTTGGTGTGTCAAAAGGCCAAGACTAATGTGATCATTGGTGAATGTGGCATGTGGAATGGGTTATAACATTTTTTTTTGCTCTCTGCACTTAGAATGTGGCTACCTTGTGGGGTTCATGAATGTAAGCTACTGAAAGTGTGAAATTTTTTTTACAATCCCAACACACTCAACAATATAGTAAAAGGTTTTGAAAAGGTGTAAAGAACACAACCTATCATTGAGTCATGAAAAATATTTCATGATCTGACTCGAGGAATTGTTCTAGGAAACTTTATCTCAAGTGAAGGTATTCAAGTGGATCCCAACAAGACTGAGATCATTTCTAAACTTCCTATGCCATAGAAGCAAAAATATGTCAGGAGCTTTTTGGGACATGTAGGCTACTATAGGAGATTCATCCAAGATTTTAACAAAATTGAAGCACCCTTATTTGTCTTACTCACCAAAGACATAGAATTTGAATGGATTGTAGAATGTCAACATTCCTTTGAAGCACTTAAGACAACTTTGACACAAGAACTTGTAGATTAAGGGGTCCAAATTAGACACTGCCTTTCCATATACATACTGATGCTTTATATTTTGCAATAGGAGAAGTCTTGGGATGAAAAGAAGGGAATAAGGAATATGCCATCTACTATATCAAAAAGAATTTGCAAGGAGCTAAACTTAACTACACTGTCACAGAGAAAGAAATGTTGGTAGTTGTTTATTCTATTAATAAGTTTAGGCATTGTAACATTGGTTATCAAGTGTTTATTCACACAAATCATACAACCATTAGATACTTGATGAAAAAACCTATAGTTGGGGGGAGACTAGTCATATGGTTTCTCTTACTATAGGAATTTGACATAACAATAGTAGATAAGTCAGGGAAAGCTAATGTGGTGGTAGATTTTTTATCTAGGTTGCCTACACAAATAGAAGAAGGTGATGTGGATGACTCTTTTCTAGATGAGAATTTTTTTTCTCTTACTTTACACACACCATGGTTTGTTGGTATTGAAAATTACCTAGTGGTCAAGCATATTCCATCACATTTCTCTCCTAGAGAAAAGGGACAACTAGTGCATAAAAGATATCTATATTATTGGGTAGTTGGTTACTTATTTTACACTTGTCCAAATAATATCATGAGAAGATGTATAAGAGAAGATGGGTCTTTGACATTCTAAAAGCTTGTCATGATGAGCCCTGTGGGGGTCACTTTGCAACCAAAAGGACAACATTTAAGATCTTGAAAATAGGTTACTATTGGCCAAATCTCCACAAGGATTCAATGAAGTATACAAGGAGTTGTGACAGATGTCAAAGAATGGGAAAACCAACAAGGAAAGATGAAACTCCTTTGCAGCCACAAATAGCATTAGCACCATTTAAAAAATGGGGGATTGAATTCATTGGCCCAATTTCACCAACCTCTAATAACAAAGAGTATGTTTTGGTTTGTATAGACTATTTGATAAAATGGGTTGAAGTCAAGGCATTACGGTTTGCAAGAGATGGGAATGTAGCTAAGTTCTTGTATGAATACATCTTTACTAGGTATGGAGTACCTAGATAAATTGTAACTGATCAAGGTCCTCAGTTTACTTCTGACCTTATTTATCAATTGGTTAAAGAATATTCAATAAGACATAGAAAATAAACACCTTATCATGATCCCCAAGCTAGTGGGTAGGTGGAGGTTACAAATAGGGAGATTGAGAATATTCTAACCAAAATAGTACAAATTATAGAAAATACTAGGCCTCAATATTACCTAAAGTAGTGTGGACCTACAAAACAACATGGAAAACAACTACAAGTTTCACACCTTATGAGTTAGTCTATGATAAAACAACAGTTATGCCAATAGAGTTTAAGTAGAAGACACTTATGACAATAGTGGATTTAGGAATGGATTTGATAGAAACACAAAAAGAAAGGTTACACAGTTTAAATGGATTAGATGAAATTAGAATGGATGTCATGCATCATACACATATCATTCAGAAATAGAGAACCAAATGGCATAATCAGTTTATAAAGGCCAAAGAGTTCACTATAGGTGACTGGGATTTACTATACAATTTTAGATACAAATACCACAAGGGTAAGTTATAGTTGAGATGGTTGGGACCCTATGAAATTCAACAGGTATTTCCCAATGGAATAGACAAGTTATAAATTATAGATTTCATTAGATTCACATTGTTGGTGAATGGACACAAATCGAAGATATATAGATAGCTAGCTCAGGAAAATGATTTTCTTCTCCCACTGATGCATCTATATTGTCAAAATAATGGTTCAGATATAGAAAATCAATCATAGGATAACACCTTAGTAGTAGAAACAATTGATTCTCACAGTGCCTTAGTAGATGACCTACACAATTCATCTCTTGAGGTTACTTAGGTATAAATCACTATCCCACAATTTTATGCACACACAACAAAGTTACTATGATTCACAATCTTCTTCCAAGAATGCTTCATACTGTTGAAGGGACCTATAGCTTAATGTATTAAAGATTCTATAATCTAGTTTGGGCCCTGTTGCAGTGGGGACTTGTAGCTTAATACATGTGAGTTATCATAGTTCAGTTTGGGACCTATTGTAAAAGGTACCCGCAACACTATCTGTCATAGCATTTAAAAGTTTGTGCTACATTAATGGTAGTTCATCACCTTTCATTTCACTTTTTCTCACACATGTAGCATTAATCCTATCATATTAAGCACATGCAACATGTTCATACCATTCCATGGTGTTAATTTGAATTTCAAGCATTCAAACTCACTTCATATCACATCATCCATACATTCCACTTCATTTCATTACATGCGCCACTCTGTCATTCATTTAACTATACACTAAAATTAACTCTTATCAAATCAATATCATACTGCGGATACTTAGCCTCACACATACGGTGTTATGTTAATCATGTCCAACAGGTACACATGTACTACACTGCCATCATTATCATAGATTTCCAAAGCTTTCAATATGTATTTGCATTAAATTTAGCATGATATCTATTCATTACATTTATTTCCATATTTTACAATCATACACTTCACTTGTTTCACATGAGTTGAAGTGAGGTCACTTCAAAACTTAAGTTGGTGGGGGGGGGGGGTAATATATCAACCAAATTTTTAGTTTTTCGCCACCAAAAGCTAAATGCAAAAACAAACATACAAACCCTTTTGTCTTAATATCTTTTTGCACTTGCAACCTTTTGTTGTCAATTTAATGGTCAATTCCCTAGATTATGAGCTAATTTGAACCCAATTCAAGCTTAATTAAGCTAATACAAAGGAGAACGGGATGAAATAGTTGCAATTATAGTGCAAGTACAGTGGAAAAGTGCATGTGAGTGTAGCATAATAGAGAGGGTTTGAAGGTGGATGAATTAAAATTGAGATAAATTTCTAGAGTATTGAGCAAAGGTAGAGTATTTCACCATGGGAGGTGACATTATCTGAAGAGAGCCATCAAACCACAAACAAATATTGGAGGACACATAATTTCTACCCATTTTTATATGTTTGGATGGTTTGACTACTTCCCAAAATTGACAAAGTACAATGAAGAAATGATAAGGAAATTTGCAGCCACATTACAATTTGATGAGGCCATAGTCAAGGTGTTGAAAGTGGATGCTTTAGAGGTCGCAATTGCACAAGTATCTAATCTACTAAGGATTGGAGCTAAGTTCCTTGCTCGAGAAAATGTAGTTGCAGCTAAGGATGAGTTTAGAGAGCCAGGAGAAAACCTTGACTCCTCATCACAAGGTACTAAGAGACTATCACTGCCATGGGTATGGGCTTCATATGCCTCTTATATCATTAATTACATTACATGTGATGGTAGGTTGTCTCTTTTGTATACAATTCATTTTAAGTTGTTAAGTCATCTCCATAAAAATAGATTGGTCAATGTGCCCAATTATGTTTACAATTTGCTCAAAAAAATGGGGTCAAAATATTAGAGGAAGCAAAATGATTCAGCCTTATCACATTATTCTCTGGTAACCTTGTTAGTAAAAATAAGTCTTAGGATTCAGCATCCCTAGGTGTCTTGGGAAATTTTTGTAGCTTTTCAAGACATTAATCATATCCTTAAGGAACCTGTAGTGCCGAAATCCCTAGAATCACCTATTTCGTCTATAAGAGAAAATCCTCATGTTTCACTTGTGGCTTCACCTACCCACAACCAAGGTGAACCCAAGGAAAAAAAATGAGCAAGATTTACCACATGCATCCTCTATTCAACCTACAACAAAAGAGACTCCATCTTCCTCTAAAACACCTAGGACCAGGAAAAAGAGAGGTAGTTCATGCACACCTTCTAAGGTAAAAAGAAAAATAAGGATACACAAGAAAGAAAATCTACCCCACCTAGGCGTTCATGCCATTTGAAAAAGAAAGGTGTTATGAGAGGAAGTGTAGAGAAACTAGAAGAGGGAAAAGGGGACAAAGGAGAAGAAGAAGATGTTATGATGGTTGAAACTAATTCAGAAATGAAAGGAAATGCCTCTAAAAGTGTACATGTTCCTGTAAAGAGAAAGTGGTATATATCTACCACCTCTAAGTTAGATTCAAAGGATGTATTTCTTTCCAATAAGACAAGAAAGAAAACCCCAGTTAGCCCTAATAAGGAGGGTTATGATTAGATAGGGGGTTGTGATGAGAAATTTTTAGAAGGTGAGAAAATGTTTTTAGAAGACAGAAATGTTAAGGAGTTACAAGAAGCTCTAGAAAGAATTAAACAGCTAGAGGAACTAGTACAGACTTATGAGAAAAAGGATAAAGAAAGGGAGATAAAGATACAGGAGTTGGAGGAAAAGCTACAAACATATGGACATGGGGAAAAATTGGACTTGTTGGCATAGCTTCCCATGGTCAAAATAGGGAGTAAAGATCTTGCAACTAAAAATTAAAAAACCCCTACTACAATAACCCCAACTTATCATATAACACTATCCCTTGGGTACCAATTGTGGAAGGTTACTTGGGAATTTTCTCAACAAAAGGAAAATTGGAAAAAGGAAAAGGAAGAAATGATGGAAAAACATACAAATATATTGGAGGGTAAGGACATTGAATTGAGGACTTGTTGGCAGTTAAAGTGGAAGAGGTAGCAAACAAGTTTGCCCAGATTGTCAAATGTAGACCCCCAACCAAAACTTATGTCTTGTTTCTCCAAGAAAAGTTTTTGAGTCTCCAATTTAGTAGGTTAATAAGCAACCCACTAGTTTCCATGAGCAAAAAAATTGATTTCCTTAACATTTTTTCTAATTCTACACCAGATGAATAGGACCAACTCTGAATATTATCTACATAATTATGTAGTTCTAGAGGAGACATAATGGAACCCCTTGATGTTTTTGGGGTATTTATAGGTAAGGGCACTAGCATCCTACTTTAGAAATAAAAAATCTAGAGGTGAACTCATGAAGGAGTATGAGGAGAGAGAGAAATTAGTTGCTCTCCTAGTGAGGAAAGAATCCAAGGACCTTGATGCAATCATAAATGAATTGTTACAACTTTTGAATCACAAGGGTGTAGGAGGAAAGATCATGAAATTAAGGATACATGATTACAACAAAATGCAGACATTGACAATTGGACTATTTCATCATTGTTACAAGTATGTGCAGGAGAGATGGGATAGTTTGACTCTAGAATTATAGAGGAAAGAGCCACATTCAGTGTATAACTTCATGGCCATGATTGAAAGAGTGTGTAGGTACATGGATATTGCTATTGACAAAGCACTTAAATGGATACCACTTACATTCCAGCCACCAATACTCCTTTATCCAGTGCCACATTGTACAAGAGATAAAATGGAGGAATGTGAGTAGGTTGAACTTACCAGAATTAGGAGACTTTCATACTATAGAGGATTTTACCTGAAGTAGATCAAAGGAGTGAACACTATCATGGATCTTAGAGAAATTACACTGCACTACAACCTCTAGCCTTGGTTGATTTGCTTGAGGGAAAGCAAAAGGGTAGTTGGGGGGAAATGATGAGTCTAGATATTAGTTAGTTTTTATATCTTTTATACATGCTTATAAACATTACCAAGACATTTCTCCTATACATGTTCATACATTATGCTATCCTTGATACCTATTATGCAAACCCTAAACCTGGTTTAAGTATATGGAAATATAATTATGATGTGATGGTTAATGCATGATCTATGTGTGAATATGTAGGAATTGTGATTGGGTATCTATTCTTAGTCATGGTTGTTAGTATTGTGTACATCTTCTGTGAACTAACTTCTTGTAGCCAAAGGAGGTATTGTAGCCACGACAACTACTGGATGTAGCCCGCAACCGAAGGAGTTACTAGACAGTGAAACAAGGGATGTCCCAAAATAAACTAAACACAATGACTACAACATGGATACATTTAATGAAGGAGATAGTGCATCATTATGGCGTTCAATAAAGACACTAGAGAAGGAAGAAACCTGTTGCAATTAGAATTCTAATATAACTGATTTTGAGCATTCCACATTCTAGTCTGTTACAATAGAGTCACAATCCAACTTGGACTCTTCTTCTTTTCTAGTTGCATTTAGAGTTAACTAAATCTTTGTCACCCTCTGAAATCTAGGGAGTGGTCATTAAAGGTTTCAATTTAGAGTCATGTTTTGAATTTAAAGTTCCCTCGTGCCTATATGTATAGTACATTGGTTGAGTCTTAAGTTAGCTAGTCAGTTTTCAGTCAATCAATTTTTTGCAGTTATCAGATACTCTTTCAGTTTTTAGTTGATATATAGACTATGTTTATTATGCAATTATGATTTCATGAATAAGATCTTTTATCAAAATCTTATGCGATATTCTAGATTTGTGTAATTAATGAATTTGAGTTATCATGAATGTATTGGATCCAAGGAGTTAGATTTAGTTTTAGATTAATGGAGACAACTACTTGAGGAAGGGCCACTCAAGGTAAATGTCCTTCACTCCTTTCTTTTCAATTATTTTATTTTTGTTTTTAGCTGTTACTTTATAAATGCAATTTGTGTTAAACAAATTCTTTGTGTTTCTATCATTGATGAGTGCACGAACAATTCATGTTTCATAATTATACTGTAATTACTAGATTTGTTGCACTCTGAATTGTGGAGTAGCTTTAATTAATAGTTCAGTCAATTTCCAACATTCATTTATGAACACTAGTTAGCTACAGTCTTGTATTGTAGGTACTTGTAGTCATAGAGACAACTTTACTTTCTTTATTGTTTTACAGTTTTATGATTTTACAGCAAGTTTAATATCTTTACTAGAATGATTTAGGTAGTTTCCAATCTTTGAAAGCACATATAGTTCAAGTACCATCACAAGCCTACTAACCCTAGTTGATAATTCAATGAAGGTCTTTCCAAATGCTAAGTGGACAGTTCAACTAGGTTTTTCCCTTCGAATTGTGTGATCACCACCAAGTATACTAGAAACTAGTAGGGACTCTACAAAGACACCCTTTCTTCTAACAATTATCGTCCTCCAACAAGCATATGGTCACCATTCCATAAGAACAAGTAGAATATAGTTGGTCTTAATGAAAAGGGATTGCATAAAGATGATCACAAATAGGTGAATCCTTATCCACAAGCAATTGTGGAGAATAACAATGTACTCTAACATGAGAGGGTATGGATTCCTCAATTATCAATATTTTTCTGTACTTAGTAATACTAATATAATTGATGGGATTTCCATCCATTCAAGAAAGTTAGGATGTATGTAAAATATGTCAAATGGGAAAATAGAGTCAACCCCCATTTGATGATGATAAATCATGGCAAGTCAAAAGAATATTGCACTTGGTAATTTTTAATATGATTGATCAAATGAAGACTCCCACTATGGCAGAAGCAAAGTATTTATAGCTATTGATTGAGGAATTTTATAGAAAAGTGTGAGTATTTCTTAAAAAACAAATTAGAGTGATTTCCACAATTGTCACATTCAAAGATTTTATGGAAAAACAAGTGGATAGTTAGATCAAAAGTCTTAGATATGATAATGGAGGTGAATTTATCTCAAACTAGATTTAAGAATTCTACAAGAATAAAATACACAAATAATATACTAACATGTTACTTTATAGTAAAATTTATTTGTTAAGAGAATGAATAGGACAATTATGGAGATGGAAAGATGCATGGTGCATAACTAAAAAATGTCATATAAATAATTGGGAAAGCTATGAATACAAAAAATTGCATTCTTAATCATTGTTCTTGTTAAATGTTATAGTATATTACCCTAAGGAAGCATGGTCAAATAAAAGATCATTCACAAGTGACTTATATTTTAATTTTATTGCTTTGCATTTATGCATCCATAAAAGAGAAGAAAATTAAATGCAAAGAGAAAAACTCTTTTTCTAGGCTACAATGATTAGTTAAAATAATACACGTTAATAGATATCTATACAAACAAATTTAGTATTAGCAAAGATGTAGATGAAAATATTTTTTTCCTTGCAAATGATGATAAATCTACATATAGTACTGTATCATAAATTGGTCCTAATAATTCTTGAATAACTATTGGTGTTAAAATAAAACAAGGTTAACTTGAGAATATTAGAGGGATTAAGTTCCATGAGATTTGATGAGGAATGCATTTTAATACCTATCATTCACAACCAAGTTAGAGGAGCCAACAATGGAGACTTAATTGGTATATTAGGACAACAAATGGAAGGTTGAGCTTACTTGTGAAAAGTTGAAAGTAGGTAAATTTCCTTTTATATTTTTTTACTTTTTGAGCATTTAAACCTAGAATGTGGTGAGGAGAAAGAAAAGATTGAGTGGATACTTAACATAAAGGGGAATTTGAGTCCTTGATGCAAAACAAGGTAAGAATAGTTTTAATTTATTCCAAGGGAAGAAGCTCATTGGGTTTTAAATGGTTTTATAAGGTCAAACGAAAATCATACGATTCTTTAAAACATGTACAAAGCTCAACTTGTCACTAAAGGATATAAACATAAAGAAGGGTAGACTATAAATAGACCTCTGCCTCCAATATAAAAATGGTAACCTTATTGTTGGTTATCTCCAATGCTAATCAATTTACTTGGAGGGTATATCAAATATCAAAAGTGCCCTCCCAAATGGTGACTTTGCAAAGGAGATCTACATGGTTCAATGACAAAGGGTTCCAAGTTTTTGCAAATGAACATTTAGTTTCTAGATTAGTTGATTCCTTCTATGGACTTAAGTAAGCTCCTTGACCTTGGCAATTTAAAATTGATCATCTTAAAGATTCACAATTCAAAAGAAGTTATTCTAATCCCAACTCTTCAACAAACTCAATGGTGATGATATAGTGATTATATTTGACTATATGGATGATTGTGTCATCATTAAAAGTAGATCCAATACCATTCAATTGGTAATATTCAATTTCTTTTTGGACATGAACTATTTTGGTCTTCTATATCATTGTTGGGTTTTGAATTTTGTAAACTTAGAGTATTTTTTAATCAAGAACTAAATATGCCAAAACATTTAAAAAAAAAATCAAGATAGTTAAGTGTAATCCAACATCTAAACTTATGGAAACTAAGATAAAATTATCCTAATCAATGAATTAATATATCTTTAAATAGTGTTTAGTTTATGTATCTACTACCACTCAAACTTATGTTTTTATATAGATGCCTCTCATAATTTATGTTTACTTCTATCTTAGAAGACTATAAAAGATATAAGAATGGAGATTGAATTTTTCAATTTTAGAAGAAAACCACTCTGTGGATTACTGCAACATGCAATCAGGCTCTAACATGTCTATCCTTCTTCAACAATGCCAGTCAAATTCCACTTTCCTAGTGCTAGCTCCCAAACTTCAAAGTTCAAACATACCTTTTAGAGTCTTTCCCAGCTTGAGTAGGCATCCTCAAAGCTTTTAAATGATTTATTGGCCCATTTAAACAATGAACAAATTATTTTTTCTGACAGTTATGCATATTGGTAAATACCAGAATACTTTTCCTTTTAAACATTAGGCAATGTTAACAAACTTTAAGGTGTCATTTTATCTGATTTGAAACTTCCTGGCATATTATCTGATTATACCCAAAAAAAAAACATCTATTCTATACAAGTCTCAGAAAACATTCAATGATGTTTTGGTACCATACAACTACAAACATTTCATTTTTTGAGATCTTATACACTCCTACAAGTATTTCACTCATGTAGATCTTTGACAGGCTCGATAAACTTTGAATGAGAAGTTCCTCTTTAGTAGCGGTCAGCTAGAAGTTAAAAACATTTATATTATTGAAAGGAAGCATATGTATTTACAGGAAAAATTATTATGGTAAGCCACCAATAAAATTACAAATTAAGGTAAAAGATCACTGTTTTGGACTAGGAAACTTAGAAATTGCTAACAAAAGCTTGTCAAGAAAATTGCCCATTCAAGTTATTATTTCATCTATCGTGAATATTATTTTCTCACAACAAGATCAATATGCCATATTTGAGATACAGATCAGTATTTGAGCACTAATTCCACATTTAATGCAACAAAACATTGGATAATACAATAGATAGAACAAATTTTGTGAGTCTGATACAATACAATTGTTACAAGAAGATTGCCCAGGACATGTCATTATTGAGCAGAAACAAATGCTAGCTTAGCCTACACCAATCTATTTTGTAGCCCAATTTAACCGGATATTTTGACACATAGCTTTCATACTTCATAAGGCTGAAGCCTGAAACTAATGCCATATATCTTGGGAAGCCCTCGTAGGCTTTCTTTCTCTGTGTGACATACTTACAGTAACTTGAAAAATGTTAGTTCCAATTGAATCAAGTTCTTCAATGTACAATTCAGAACAATTACAGACAATTCCAATAAACATAGATAATATGATCCACGTGCAATATTGGAGATGCAAATTTATATTTTGGCACTAATTCTGAATTAAATTCATCGCAGCATCGGATACTACAATATGATTAAATAATTTAAAGAACCTGACATAATACACTTTTACAATAGTAGGATCGACCAGGGCATGTCATTCTTGGCCAAAAACAACAGTAACATTCCTAAGTTACGCCATGAAACTATTTGCCCCAGTTGACTTCTGAGTTTTGAGACAGAAGTTTGAACAGAACAGCCACAAATACTTTGCTTGCATGGACCATAAGCAGTTTTCATTATTAATAGAGGGCTAGACCTAGTGCCCTAAAACTTTGGAAGACCTACTAAGATTTTTTATCTAATGTGATTCCTTTATAGTTCTTGTAGATGGGTTAGCTCCAATTGAATCAGGTTCTTCAGTGTTCAATTCAGAGAAATCCCAGTCGGCGCCACAACTTGGACAGACTCTGGCGACCAGCATTTATAAGGTTTCATTATCAGTAGAATCATTGCTCTTGTCAAATGCTCTCGTCCAAAGTTTTTTTTTTTTTCACCTAGAAATATCTCAAATAATTATAAACAAAAAGAATAAACATAATGTTCTGTGAGAATTTCCATCTTCAAAAAACATGCCCAGACAAAATCAAAGTTTCCAGATACACCAGGGTGCCTCAGCTGTATCCATTTCCAATACAGATATAGCAAGGTTACATATCAAATGCATCCAATACAGATATGGCAAGGTTACCTATCAAAATCATCCAATACAGATACGGCAAGGTTACAAGGGAATTCCTCGCAGAGCATGTTTTATTTGGACACGGCTGCGATATGCCCAATCAGGTGTGGTCTTTGACAGAATCATTAGGTAAAACAATACATCCGCCACAAATCAAGTCAGGAATTGTTTTTTACATTAGTACATGAATATTAGCATGCCTGTGTTAATGTTGAAACTTCCTTTAAGGCAACAGTTGGGTACCCAAACTGAGCATTCGTCATTCCGGCAAAGTTCTGCCCGTTTTAAAGTCCACAAAAAATGAGATCAAAAATGGTAAAAAGAAAGAGTAAGTGTAAGAAAGAACTCTAAATTATATTGATGGCATCAAAAATAACTATTCGTGGACAGACATCATACATGGACTACTTGAGATACATTTGGTGCAAAATGTAAGGACGCTAGCCCAACCTTAGGAGAGCTTCCCCTACACAAAGGATGCTTTTGAAATTGTATTTAGGGTCTCAGAGAATTGCACAGAAATGGCTGGCTCAGAAGAGTCAGAACATTATCTTAAAACTAAGAATTATAGATAGCTTCATACTCCAGTAAATCCTCTAGTAAAGGTGTGTGTCACTTAGCCAGAGAGCTCTCAATAAATTACCTTCTGCGGGGAAGCACAAAAAATACATACAGCAAAATGCACAAGTGTCTTTTGAAACCAACACAAAAAAGCACACAGGTCAGGCAAAGTTAGAAACAAATGCATCTATATTACCCAAAAGGATATCGGTTAGGAAGATAAATTACCTTAATATCATCTTGCAAAGGTATCTGAAACCTGGCAGCTTCTAGATTGCTCTTGAAGAAATGTTTTAATAGAGGGAAATTATCCTTAACAGTTATGAAAACTAGCTTTATGGCAATCGATATTCAATTTATTGACTGATAACCAGAAAATTGCATCTCTACTTCATGATACAATATTATTATTAATATTTTAGATTATGTACCCATGAATTGTTATAAGTTTGTCGAAAAGAAACCATATTAATGTCTATAAATGACCAAAGCAGGTCAATGGGGTTTTGAAAGTACATCCAGTTAATATAGAAATGTATTAAGGTAAAAGAACCCTGGGAGTGAAAAATGTTTATTTAGGCTACTATACATGGTAAAAGAATTTAAATTTGTAAAATATATGCATGCATACAATTACATTTTGAGACTAAAACTTACACCCGGCCTCTAAAAAAATTTTGTAACTCTCATGCCTGCCTACTACTTTTTTCTAAATGATAAGCATAAGCAAAAGCACCAAAAACATACCGAAAACAGGCTAGCACTTGCAGTGATACAAGCCTGATGTGAAACCAACTTGGATATCTGAATGAACAATTCACCAATACCTTATGTATTGTTATAAAATTCTATACTTCTGAAACAACAATCTAAGGCTGCAAAATAATGTTTACTACAGCCTAAGACTGCCACTACATTATATATCCATTATGCAATTGCGTACATACTCACATCTATGTTACACGGAACGTGCTCCCTCTGAAACCCTTGTCCCAGTCCCATAGTCATTTCCAGGATTTTGGGATGGCAAGGGGGCAGGGGACACCCCCGGCCATCCCCAGTCTGCAAGAAACACTTGGTCGTCCCTGGGACAGCCAGGGATGGCTGAGATGTCCCTCAACCATCTCAGGGACTTCCAGGTGCCCCCAACAGCTAAAAACGTTCTCAATGTTTGTTTTTATTAATTCAAATTTTGGAGCTGATTTGTAGGTATAGATTTATTTATTTTGGTTAAAAGATATTATTGTATGGAGCATAAAAAGGAGTATTAAATTCACACCAGCCCCTGTTGAACAAAATCAGATGACTAAAAAAAACTCAATGCATGAAATTTGACATTATAGAGCAGAGCATCTAAAGACTACCAGCGCCTAAGAGAAACTGAATCCTCTATAGTTGTTAACGGCCAGTTTATCATCCACGTGATCTATACATATAAAATCAATCATGATAAAAAGACATATATTTAGACACTTTATAGTTGAATCAGAAGCAGACCACATAAATTTGATAATTTAAAAAATCTAAAAGAGACCCATCTGAATCAGCTTTAGGCACAGAGGTCTTTCATAGGATAATTATTAAGTTCATCATTTTACTGGTTCAACTGGTTGGGTGCCGCATGAGCTTCAGTTGGCATTTGTTCTGTGGACATCCTAGTTATAGCAACATCAGGCATTGCCCCTGGTTGGAATACAGGTACATCCCACTCAGTTGCATGTCCTGGGTTTATAGCTACTTCTAGGTTAAAGCAGCTGAAGCTGAACTAATATTGAATCTGATACATACACTAATACTATCATCCCCTAACATCCCCCAAAAATGCCCCTCTGGACTGCCATCCCCAAAACACATCCCTGTCCCTGTCCCCATCCCTAAAACAATGTGGAGCATAGGCTCACATACGTGCCTACAAAGCCTATATATCAGATCCCATACCTCTTCTTTGCTGCTACCAACATGTGACTTTTCTTTATCCCACAAGATCAATAGTGCAACAAAGAGTATGCTGATTCTATAACATGCGAGATTGAATAACTTCTATCTTCTGTTATGATTCTTATGAAAATACTCGGCTTCTAGTCAGCTGAAATGTCAATTAGGTGCTTTTTTAAGTGCCTGAGTTGTTGAAGTAGTTAAATGGAATGAAAATACATAATCAAATGAATGAAACCCCACACAGAAAAAAAAAGATACAAAAGATATACGCTAGAGCAACCCAAGGTGTGAGATGAAACTATGCTTCCTCATCTACACTATCCTTTTGCAAGATTTTACAAGATTGAATTCAAATTCTATCTATTTTCATTTGTTTCACTTGAACATGCCAATTAAATGTTTTATTAAGTGTTCAAATTAGTGAAGCAGTTGCATAGAATGAAAGTAAGAAAGCAAATGAATGAAACCGCACATAAAAGAGAGAGAAACAAGAGGATTCCTGGAGAAACCCAATGTGAGGAATTTTTTTTAAGGCTAAAGCTATGCTTCTTCATCTCCACAATCATCTTGCAAGTTCTAACAAGTCAAATGCTGAATTTGGGCCTTCAAATGCATTTCAGCTTTTTCTAGCATGTTGAAAATGCTCTTCCAACTTGCCTTCTTGTGGATCAATCAGCTTATTCAACATTCTTGACTATATTTCTCTTAGCTGTTGCAATCATCTTGCAAGTTCTAACAAGTCAAATGCTGAATTTGGGCCTTCAAATGCATTTCAGCTTTTTCTAGCATGTTGAAAATGCTCTTCCAACTTGCCTTCTTGTGGATCAATCAGCTTATTCAACATTCTTGACTATATTTCTCTTAGCTGTTGCAATCATCTCCTGGCTATTGTTCCCATGGATTTTAACACATCTACTTGATCATGAGGGTGTACATTTATGCTAAGGAATGAGCAAATGAATCATACGAAGTATATTTTAAATGCCCCCCATATGATGAAACGGTAGAACCTATTCAACTTCCCTTTGGATGTTCAATTCAACTATTTTGTCCTGTATGGTAACCCTGGTCCATAATATGCAGTTTCTTACCAAGCTGACTCTGTTTGTAAAATTTCATACTAAGCTGAAACTGTCACTATGACAAATTCTTCAATGATGTTAAGCCTAAGACGTCTAAATCATCCTTGAGCCCTAGTGCACCTGCTCCTCTACTCTTGCATTTAATACTGGATCTCTGCCTTGTCCATTTCTCTTTTAATGAGGTTAAAAACTTAAAAGCATGTCTTAAACTCTGCTTTAGTCTTGTAAACTAAGAAGTACAACTGATTATCTCCATCAACTAAGATGATTCATGTGATCCATTTCTGATCAAAATCTATTATTTTTTAAGTACAAATATGTATCCCCTTAATTAAAAGTGGACAGATTTCATAAGACCCAAAAAATTGCCAAATAAATTTAAAAGACCCTCCTATATAAACAGATCTGACCCAAAAACTTTGCACAGGAGGAGTTGATAATCTAGAGTTTCCATAACAAAAGATATTAGACACACATGTAACGGTCACTATGGCTGCTACCTTCATCCTATCACGTGAAACTACATGCTTACTGACAATCCTGGGGAGAAAAATTGTGTCAAGTAATTCATATCAAGCAACTTGTTCCATGCAACTTCATGAATCTATACCTTGAAGCATAAACTAGAACCAAAAAATGATGTCCATTGTTGGCTGTTGAGATCAGCAAAACTGACTATGCAGATGCTGACCTGATCCAAGAGGGTCATTATAAATTTTTGCGTATGTCTTACTCGGGGAGCAACGAAGGGCTATGCCAAATGCTTGGGCGATTAAATTGACAAAATAGGGGCCAGTGAAGTAGCAACCATAATTTCTCCATACAACATGGAAATGACACGAAATATTACAGATAGGAAGCTAACACTCTAATACACATCGTCACCAGATTTTAAATCAGGATTTCATTGTTTGCCCCTCGAAACATGAAATGGAACAGTTGTGACCAACACAGTAATTTGGCAGTTTTCATACAATGTTAAAATTGAGTAATTCAAAAAGGAAGATACGAATAGACTTAAATGAGAATATAAGTGGCAAATGTCAGCTTGTCCATTTGACCCATCAAAATGGAAAATTGCAGTTAATTGCTAACGACAACCATGCTTAAGGGCAACCATGCACATTGATTGTATGCACCAAGAGAACTCGGTGCTCACAACTGTTGTCAATGAATTGAAAACATTCTCTTCTGTAGCAACTTTTCCCAACAATACCCCCGCTAATCTTCAACCATTTCTCTCACAAAATGATATTGTACATCAATATGCTTTGACCAAGCATAATAAGTAGGATCTTTGTCAAACGTATTGCACTTTGACTATTACAGTCAATGCTTACCACTACCTATGACAAACCAACAATTGACCATAGCATCTGTAACCACATTGCTTTTTCGCACACGAGTCCTTCCGTGTACTCTGCCTTTGTTGTAGATAATGCAACTATTGCCTATCACTTATTGCTCCTCCAAAAAGACCAAATACATAGCCACTAGTAGACATACAATAGTCAAGATCTCCAATCTAGTTGAAATCCACAAATCCTTACAAATTCAAAGTTTTATTTTCACTAGCTCTTCCTTGGTAACAAATTGAATAATTTGAGGTGTCACGCAAATATTTGAAAATTCTTTTTACAGTAGCCCAATGTTCCTTTCCTATTTTAGACATGTATCTACTCACAACTCCTACTACATATGCAATGCCAGGTCTAATACAAACCATTGTGTGTATAAGGCTGCCAACAATGCTAGCATAAGGAACTTGACATGTTTCCTCAATTTTCTCTTCTATCTTTGGACACTGTTCAAAAATAAATTCCAAATTAACTAGAAAGAGACTACTCGTAGGTTTAAATCGTCTTGGATTTGAAAACTCTACAATATCAACTTCACATACTTCCTTTGATGTAATTGTTGTCACATAAAACTACACCATGTTGAACATGAAGTTCAATGTTCTAATGACACAATGGAAATGACCTCAAGGTGTGGGACCTTGCGCGAATGAGGTCAAATCACCGAAGAAGACTAACTTCCTCTTCTAGTCTAAGTGCAAAAGTGCCAATCCAACCCAACACATGAAATCCTATCACTACTCTACTCTAATAGCTCACAAGAGAAAAGAGGTAGAAGGAAACATCAAAAGAGAATAGGTGATACACCAAGATAGAAAATTGTTTCTTCTTTGCTTCAGATTGCTCAATACCCTAACAAATCCACTAAAACACATATTCAGACATGAAGGTAAAGAAGCTTACACAAGCATTCAAGAAATAGTTGTGAGAATAGTTAGGTTTCATTAACATAAGGCATAAAAGCCAGACTTTACAATGGAAGAATGAAGAGATATAGTGTATGCTAAAGAAAATAGTGAGAGGAGCACAAAAGAAGAACCCTTAAAAAGAATACAAGCATTGCTTTTATAGATCAAACATAACTTGGATGATCTTTAACCAAACTCTAACCTAGCTAGGGCTACAAGATCTGGTCAAGGAAGATTGAGAATTGTCCATGAAATTTGTGCTTAGAACAAGCATGGTCACCATACCTCTGCAGAGAAGGTTATCCAAAAGCACCTCTAAAATCCTTCATGAAATCAACAATCTAGGCATGGGATCCATCAAAAAGGGGCAAAAAATAGTAATGAATGAGCATGGGTACCACAAAATCCACTTGTAGAAGTCAGAGAATGTATTAAATGGTGTCCTTATTGCCCAAAAGTTGAAACAGGTAGTTGAGGAGGTGGTTCGAGTGCATTAATGGCATCATCATGCAAACACATGCCATTCTGACATGAAATTTTAGGGTGTCGAGCCTGAAAGGAAACTCCATCTGATCATTAAATGGTCTGGGGGCCTGAAATAGTGCACATTGTCGGGAATCTGACATCAGGCTTGCTTTATACCACATGCCTGGAAGAAGGGATGAGAAAATGGTGGAACCCAAAAATCGGATGTCAGGGGTTAGAAAAAAGGCTTACCTCTTACCTAAATTAGGTAATAGGTAAGAGGAAAGCTCGAATCCCAAACTTTGAAAATTTTGAAAATCGGAAATAAAAAAGAAGTCTTACCTAGCTTAGGTAAGAGGGAAGCTCAAATCCCTACACTCGAAAAGAAAAGGTCGGGTGTTGAGTTCGGAAGAGGCAGAAAATGTTAGGTGTCAGGCCCGAAGCTTACCTCTTACCAAAAAGCAATAAAAGGTAAGGTAGAAGCCCGACTCTCAAAATTCAAAAAATTTGACACTTAGTCGAATTTTTGAAGAAAGCTTGAAGACTCGAGGGTTGGAAAGGGGGGGATAGAAGGAAAGTCGAAGGCCCGATGCTCGAAAATAAAAAAGGGATTTTGAGTGTCAGGTTTCGAGAGGAAGGCATACCTAGATTACCAAAAGTAGGTAAGAGGTAAGATAGAAGCCCGACTCTTGAAACCCGAAAATTTGACACTTAGTTAAATTTTCAAAAGAGGGAAATGGGAAGAAGGCTTGAGGCTTATGAAGAAGAAGAAGCAATAAGGGTTTCAAAGGTAAGGCCAATGGCCGAAACCCAAAAAACTTAGCCAAAAATGGAAAGAAGTGGAAGAGATGGAGAAACGGGGTGACATAGAAGGCATGCAAGTATGAAAGAAAGTGAAAACCCAAAAGTCCAATACACCAGGACTTAGCCAATTTTGAGACTTCTTCAAGGAAAATTCATGCAATATGACCCATGTAGGATTTCTCAGATCAATTATTAGTGATGGGTCATCTAAGGGTGGCATGAAATGTCAACATTAACCACAATTTCTTATTTACACAATCCCTTTTAATTTCCATGCCCAAAATAAATTTTGCAACACCAAAATCTTTCATGTCAAACTAAGATGACAACTAAAACTTAATTAAAATGTTCATTTACTTATTGCTACCAATTAATAGCATATCATCCATATACAAAACAATGATAACAAAATTATTACCTTCCTATTTGAGATATACACAAGGATCAACCTTTTTATAGTTATGACCACGTCTCAAAACATAACTATCAAATTTCCAATTCCACATCCTTGGTGATTTCCTCAAACCATAAAGGGATTTTTTTAGTCTACACATTAGTTCCTCTTTACCTTTCACTTTAAAAAAATTTGGTTATGCCATGTAAACTTTTCCCTCAAGCTTCCAAGCATAAATGTTTGTCTTTACATTTATTTGTTATGTTTCATGATTAAAAGCATCAATGGTAGTTGACATTGAATATTGAATTGAAGTTATCTTTACAACCAAAGAAAAAATTTCACCAAAATCAATTCCCTCTACTTAAAATAATCCCTTTGCTATCAAATTAGCTTTAAAATTCTCCATTTTCCTTTTCCATTATACTTCTTCTTAAACACCATTTTACAATCAACAAGTTGTCTTCTTGGAGGCAATTTCACTTGTTGAATCTCCAGAATACTGAGAGGGGGGGGTAGGGTGAATCAATATTCTATTAAACCATTCGCATAATATCCATCGAAGCAACAACACAATTCTAATAGTAACAACAAGTGAAAGCATGGAATCATGGTGCAGGAGCACCTATGGGTTCAATGGGCCTAGTATGTTTTGGTTTTCGGCTTTGTGATGAAATAAGGTCCTAAGGACCATTTCAAATGCTTTGTAATACGTCTCCTAGATTTCTTGTTGAATTTTGGTCTTGGTGACCAACTTCTTTGTACAAACAAGGTCTCCATCCTCATTTTGTAAGTCTAGTGCACCTTGGCACATTAAGAAATAAGGATTCCATGATGTAACTGGACACCTGAGGGGAGTCACCTTGATCAGTGGAGGGGTCTTGGATGTCTTTCACACATCTTGAAAGCATCTTTGTAGTCGGGTTGGTGTAAGTTGTCCAAATTGCCTTAACTAGGCACTTAAGTGACAAAATGTGGTTTTTATGTTCCCAACGGGCAACCAATTCAAAATTCAGTTGCAAGAAGTTGGAGGAAGTTTGTAAGACCTCAAATATGCCTCTCTTGGTTGAGGCAAGGTTGTTGATGAAGATTGGAAGGAGTTTTTCAATAAAAGTTTGTTGTTTTCCTGAGATTTTTTGAAGAATTTGCTGATCCCGTACTTGGTACAGACTGTACGTTCACTGTCATGCTTCAAGCCTGTAATGGTTAGAAAGGGGGTTGAGTAAGCTTCATTTTGGCATTGGAGTGGTGAGATTTCATCAAGGAATAAGGGAGATAACTTAGTTTTTTTACTGGGTGGTCTGAAAACCCTTAAAACCAAGGTTTTGAGTGAAAAATGTGTATTTCTTCCATTCCCACGTTGTAAAATTGCTCAATCTCGGTGGGATGGAAGATATAAGGATGTATTATCATGTGCTCATGGATTTGGAGAATGACAGGATGGGTGTTGGGAGTGTGTAAGTATGGACTTTGTGTTGGGGTTTCCTAGAACCCAAAGAGGTTTTGATAGTGTCTTTGTGGTAGTTGATAGGTTTAGTAAGATGTCACATTTTCTTCCTTGTAAATGCACCAATGATGCATCTCATATAGCAGGTCTCTTCTTTAAGGAGTTTGTTAGGATACATGGATTGCCTTTAAGCATTGTTTTTGACAGGGATTCTAAGTTCATTGGTCACTTTTGGAGGACCTTGTGGAAGAAACTTGGCACAAATCTGTCCTTTAGCTCTGCATACCATCCACAAACGGATGGACAAACTTAAGTGGTGAATAGATCATTGGGAAATCTCTTAAGATGCCTTACCAAGGAGCATGGACAAGCTTGGGATCTGATTTTACCTCAGGCTGAATTTGCATACAATGACTCCATGAATAGGAGCATTGGTAGGAGCCCTTTTGAAGTAGTCTATGGCATGCACCCTAGAGGGGTCTATGAACTAAGAGATCTACAAGGATTTGATAAGAGAAGTGCTCAAGGTGAGGACTTTGCTGTTAAAATCAGGGATATTCATCAACAAGTGAAGGAAACCCTTCAAAAGAATGTTGAGAAGTACAAAGAAAAGGTGGATTTAAAGAAGAGGGATGTCCAATTCAAGGTTGGAGATTTGGTGATGGCACACTTGAAGAAGGAGAGACTTCCAAAGGGAAAGTATACCAAAATCATGATGAAGAAGATAGGACCTTGCAAGGTGGTCCACAAGTTTGGCCAAAATTCCTATGAAATAGAGCTACCTCCTGGGGTGGCAATCTCTCCTATCTTTAACATTTCTAATTTATATCCTTTCAAAGCTTCTGTGAATGTAGGTGATGAAGTAGGTACAACAACAATGGAGGATGAAGATTGGGTAAAGGACCTACCCCCAAGCCAACCTATGACTCTTGAATGCATCCTAGACACCAAGGAGACAATGTGAACCGGAAGGAAGGTCTACAAGGAATACCTGGTTAAGTGGTAAGGTCTACCTGAAGAGGATGCCACTTGGATGTCTGATACTGACATTAAATAGCATGGGACTACTGTAGAAGACCTGATCTCAAAGAGGACTTGAGATCTTTTTCTTGCTTGGGAGTATGGTGCAGGAGCATCTATGGGTCCAATGGGCCTAGTATGTTTTGGTTTTTGGCTTTGTGATGAAATAAGGTCCTAAGAACCATTTCAAATGCTTTGTAATAGGTCTCCTAGGTTTCTTGTTGAATTTTGGTCTTGGCACAACCAACTTCTTTGTACAAACAAGGTCTCCATCCTCATTTTGTAAGTCTAGTGCACCTTGGCACATTAAGAAATAAGGATGCCATGATGTAACTAGACACCTGAGGGGAATCACCTTGATCAGTGGAGGGGTCTTGGATGTATTTCACACATCTTGAAAGCATCTTTGTAGTCGAGTTGGTGTAAGTTGTCTAAATTTCCTTAACTAGGCACTTAAGGACAAAATGTGGTTTTTATGTTCCCAACGGGAAACTAATTCAAAATTCAGTTGCAAGAAGTTAGAGGAAGTTTGTAAGACCTCAAATATGCCTCTCTTGGTTGAGGCAAGGTTGTTGATGAAGATTGGAAGGATTTTTTTGACAATAAAAGTTTATTGTTTTCTTGAGATTTTATGAAGAATTTGCTGATCTCGTACTTGGTACAGACTGTACGTTCATTGTCATGCTTCAAGCCTATAATGGTTAGAAAGGGGGTTGAGTAAGCTTCATTTTGGCATTGGAGTGGTGAGATTTTATCAAGGAATAAGGGAGATAACTTAGTTTTTTTACCGAGTGGTCTGAAAACCCTTAAAACCAGGGTTTTGAGTGAAAAATGTGTATTTCTTCCATTCCCACGTAAAATTGCTCAATCTCGGTGGGATGGAAGATATAAGGATGTATTATCATGTGCTCATGGCTTTGGAGAATGGCAAGATGGGTGTTGGGAGTTGTGCATGGTTTTTGGCCTGACATCTCTATGTGGCAAGCCTAATTGATAAGCAAAAAAGTTGAGTTTTTGCTTGTTCTGGAGAAATTTGTCTAAATGGCACTTAAGGGATGATGGTGACAGGTGCAAACAACCTGTAGGAGTCTAATTTTAGGCTTTGGGGTGCAGGGGAGAGCCTAGATAGTCAAGACCTAGGCGTAGGTCTTCCAATTAGGCCTCTTGGAGCAATGATAGAATAGGCCAGAGTGAATTGTGCTCTAACAATCAAGGGGAAAGGTTTTGAGGCTTTGTGGGAGTCCATATTGGGAGTCCAAATCCAGTGGTTTGGTGCCATAATAGACTTCCATGCGGATTCTAAATTGACTATCCTACCGGGCAAGGTTATAAGCCTTTAATGCAAAAGATGCCTAAGTCATTAGAATGATGAGTAAGTGATGTACCCTAGGTGCAAGGTGGTTGTTGAACCTTGATTTGGTTTATGTGGACATGGTCCAAGTGTTTCTAATTCTGTTGGATGGTATGATTTTATGAACCCTAGGTGTGTGGGGTTTCATCCTTGAAGGAATAATGGAGTTTATGACTCCTCATAAGAGTATTAGAGAGAAGCATTGTGTGAAGTGTCTTTTCCATTTGTTGTTATGTGTTTTCCTTCCCTGCCACTTTGCATCAAATCAAGACAACACAACAATACACATGAACACCAATATTTTTAAGTGGAAAACCCAAAATGGGAAAAACCACGGTGAGGGTTAGCTCACAATATAATATATTCGGATATAGAATATTACAATGGCACACGGTCAACATGCACTAACCTTGATGGCTCATAGCTTGAGATAGTTTACAAAATAGAGTATGGCTCACAACCAAGAGATGAACTAAGATAGAATACACCTTCCTTGTGCTGGAGTTCAGTTCCGGTGAAGTGCAATATATTAAACACTTCTCTATAAGTGTATGCAACACACTTGTCTACTCATTCATACAACTTCACATATTTTCAGCATATAGCAATCCTCTCCACTCTTCTTTCTCCACACCATTCCTTCTAACACAAAAGTGTTCACATATAAATACCATATATAATAAAGTACACCAAATAGGTCGGCCTAGTTGGAGTAACCCTATTTCAAATCAAAAACTAACTCTGTTAGTATTTTCCTCAAAAAAATATTCATCAATTACATATAATTAGTCAGTGTGGACCTAAGATAGGTTCCTTTATCATTTGCAACACATATTTAAACTCCTTAACATCAATACATAATTAGGTTGGCTAGAGATAGACCTAAAACATCAAAACTTCAAACACATATGCAATTCATCACGCGTGTAACACAAAAACTGGTTAACACACTGAATTTTCCTTTAGATGATATCGAACAATTTATCTTCAAATCTGCAAGGTATGATAATCAAATATGAGAGAATGTAGAATATTCCACATCAATGTATTGTATAGAACCTTACTGTAGACTTCAAAGCAAAACACAGTTATTCATATCTTTTGTATGCCTTCATATATCTTCACACATTTTCGATGTAGGATGCATCTTGTAGTCACAATCTATGTACAAAGTCTTGTAGCGATATCCATCTCTCAAATAGATTCTGGAATAGAAAACCGACGTATAGAGCTAGTGTATGAGTAGAACATTGTTTTCCAAAACTACTGGTAATTGTATCTCTCCAACCATATAGCCAAATCAACTGAAATATTTTCAGTGGATGCAACTGATGTTGAGATAGAACATAATACCACCTTCTGAGCAAATCTTACAAAATAAGATAATCTGGATTGAGATACCGGATCTACCGACTTCCACAACCGAAGTAATCATAGCCCAAATCATTATTATTGGAGTGAACAACTACTGAACTATGTGCATCAATGACAATCTTCCAATTCCCTCTGTTGACATCAATGACAACCTTCCAATTTCCAACATCACCAAGTCTCATGTTTGATTCTTACCTAAGGTCTTTATCTTCTTTCAATTTAACTTAATTTCATTTGATCCAAGTAGCTCTTTAGTTATCTTTGGGTTTTCATTAGTAATAGATAAAATTGACAATAGAAATGCAGAACAAAAATCAAGAGTCGTATAGCTTTTGGGATTCTTCTTACTCAAACTAATCTTCTCAAAGATGGAGTTCCTGGCTCTACATCCTTTGGTTCCACATTCTCCTCTTCAAACTCACTCTCTAATTCATCTTCCACAATTTCTTTGAATTCAAACATAAATTCACCTTCCTCTAAGTCAACATTAACTCATTTAGGTTCTTCCTTTGGTTGTAATTCTTGTATTGTAACCCTATTATCTTATCTAGAAATTATATTAAAGTTGTATTCCATCTTCTATGTTTCTAGGTTTGTATATCTTATATCCTTTAACACCAATACTATATCACATAAATATATGCTTCACTAATTTATAATTTAGCTTAATCGTTTTCTCTTTGAGAATATACATAGAAGGATCACAACTAAAAACCCTTAAATGCCTAGGGGAGGGTTTCTTACCAATCAATGCTTCATGTGGAGTTTTTTCTAAAAACTTTAGGTTGGTGATCCATTGATAATATAATAAGCAACTATAATTGATTTCACCCAAAACTTGTCCAACTTTTCACCACTGAGCATGCTTCGAGCCTTATCTATTAGAGTTATATTAAATCTCTCTAATTCTCCATTGTGTTGTGTACATGGAGTGGTCTTCTACCCTTTTGTTCCACACTACTTGGAGAAGTACTCAAATGCATCTAAGTAATACTATCCACCTTATCACAGTTTTTCAAAAGTTTTATCTTTTTTGAACTAGTATCTATTTTTCTACTAGTCTTAAACTCTTAAACAATTTATTGAAAACGTCATTTTCATTTCAAACAAAATATACCCAAGACTTTCTTGATAAGTCATTTATAAAAGTAACATAATACATTATTTTTCCTAGTGATTGAACCTTTCTAGGTCCAAATACATCACAATGTAGTAAATGTAGAATCCCTTCTAATCTTGTAGTACTACTAAGAAACTTCACACAAATTTGCTTACCAAATACATAATGCTCACAAAAACCAAAATCTAAGAGGTACAATAAGAAATTTCTTTAGCCATACCTTTGGTTTTTAATCCTCGAAGACCTTTCTATCCAATATGCCACAATGTTGTCTTCTTTGTAGGATGTGTAGGATCCTCATCTCCCAATATTGTTAAACTCAGGAACCCTAGAGATATTGCACTCACCACTTACAAAGTTCACCTCGAGGTTGAACAACATTTCTAAATAGATTCCTCTTGCCAACATTTTGCAGCTATCCTTATTAAATACTATTTGCACACCCACATCATCCATCGTGGTTACAAAAGTCAGCTTACTACCCAAACCTGCAATATGCAAAACACTTAGGAATGGTTTTAGTTCTTATATCTTTGAGTCTTAGCATGAATCTTCCTTGACCTATGATTTTGTATGTTGGATTGTCTCCTAAGAATACTTGACCTCCATTGATCTTTTCATTATCACTAAACCACTTCTTATGGGGATTCATATAAAATTAAGCACCCAAGCCTGTCCAACATGCATCATGGTGTTCACATGAGCATTAAGAAGCCAAGAATAAATCACCCAAGTTTTCTATGGATGATTTTGATTCAATAGAAGGAGCATCATCAAATGACTTACCTAACCCTTTTAGATCTCCAGACCCTCTTATAATGAATGCATATGGTTTACCACAATTCCAACATTTCCTCTAACTTTATTTGGAGCATTAAATTTCTCTCCATATTTCAATGTCTTATCCCTTGAATTCTTTTTATTTCTCTATTGGGAATGACCTCTCACGACCAAGGCATCCTTGGATTGATAATTGCCAATAGGTTCTTTCCTCATTTATTCTAATAGTAGGGTTGCTACTATATCCTTGATCTTTAATATAGTAGTACTAGTAATTTTCATTACTATATTATCTCAAAAATCAAATGAAATTACATATTTAGAAATTACAATGCTACATAAATATGGGTTTGATTCAATTACAACAAAATCAGCTCTATAAAGAAAATCTATTATTCGAAGCTACAATATGCACTAATGGAGCCACCTCATGTAACCTCCATTAATCCCTTTATTTGACACCAATAACCAACTTAGAATGTTCTAAAAAGTGTAACTTTCCCTTTTGTTTTGGTGCCAAAAAGTTTAGCCATTCAATTTCCCGCCATTGAAGATATTTTACTGAAATTCACTTTTTGGTGGAACAACTTCTTGGAGCCATAACTTTTGACTCAAGTGTCGGATTGGCTATTATAATATATCATTAGAAAGCTTTCGAAGAGATCGACAATGTCAAAATATTTGAAGATCATTTTGTCCAATTTTCTAACTTTTCCAAGGATTTAAAGGTTTTCGATTTGGAATTTAACTTGTATTGAAGAAATTTCTTGGGATGAAAACTTTAATATCTCCTAGACAATACAAAATATTAAGATGATTCTTTTGCCATCGGATATGTTTTTTAGTTTTGTTCATTGGGGTAAATTTTTAGGTCCATATAACCCCGTTTAGGTTGACTTACTAAAAATAGGGAGTGCTCGTTTTTGACATTTTCTAACTTTTAACTGTTTTACACCGCTTGAGTGTCATCATGAAACTCAACACAATTAAAGAAAATAAGAAACAAATATTTTTTTGGGGGTGATGCAAGATTGCCCCTACTCCACTAGATGCTCCTGCATCACAAGTGTAAGACTGTATAAACAAGTGTTGAGATAGTTGATGGATTTACATGAGATTAAAAAATGTCTAAATAACTTTTAAATGAGCTTAAGTGTGGTGTGAATAAAGACTCTACTAAATAGGCTAAAAGCTAATTAGTTTGATAATACCTCTTTTCACACTTAACACATAGCATGTATCTTCCAAGCTTCTAAAAATAATTATCACCCCTTGAATGACTTTTTCTTCGTGCCTTTGCTATCTATTAAATTGAAAATAAAACATTCCATATACCAAATAATGTAGCTGTGCAAATACATTGTAAAATTGTACCCACATTTCTTTTTTCCCATAATGCATATCAAGCCAGCCTTGCGAGGTTGATTCCTCAATATGAAAAGAAAATCTACATTTTTTTCATGTTATAAATTACGCTTATTTCAAAAACATAAGACTTGATTAAAAATGTCGTCTTTATTTTTTTGCAGATATCAAAGCAATGACTAATAATTGATAGCTTTCAAACAATCACTTCACAAACTCTAAGAACTAATACTATAGTATATTAAACCATATACTATATGTAATAAGCCATCTAATTTCTCAACATTTCAAACCACCACTTCTCTGTTGAATATCCAACTGAAACCACATTTTTGGCCCTGTTTTACCCTTTCTTGGGCTCGTTCTTCGAGCCTTCTGAGACGAGGCGGTAATTTACATACATAATCTTGAGCCTTCCTTCCCTCAGCTGAAAGGCCTTCTAGTTTCTCCACATTCCATCTCTTAATCAAGAATTCCATGATGTCGGCATAGTCCCTTGCTGTGTATACCCCTAACCTCTGTGCAACAGCTGAAAAGTGCTGAAACAAATTATCATCCTGCCCATCATACATCAATTGGGCAGGCATATAAATCTTCTTCCGCATCCTGTCTTCAAAAGCAATGACTGTACCATCAGGGTCAATCTCAAACAACTTTTCAACTATTTTAGTATATGCAGTCTCATGGCGCTTCTCATCTGCAGCAATAGTTCCACATATTTGAGCTAGTTTGAGATCACCATGATCTTTTGCAAATCTTGCAGTATTAGCATGCGATATGAACGTTGCCCTCTCCTGAAAAGATGTGTACAAAAAGCAAAGAAAGGGACTATTTTCTGTGCGGATATCCTACAGAGACAAGAACCAAGTCAAAATATATTATGTCATCAAATAGGGTAAATGGAATAAAAAATGGTAGTCATTTAAAATTGTATTAATACAATTTTGAATATCTAATTGTCTATCAATTATAATTGCTTTGAGTGTACGAGTGAAAATATTAGAAAGAAGATGGACTGTTGTTT
Organism: Sequoia sempervirens; assembly: GCA_007258455.2. Taxonomy (NCBI): domain Eukaryota; kingdom Viridiplantae; phylum Streptophyta; class Pinopsida; order Cupressales; family Cupressaceae; genus Sequoia; species Sequoia sempervirens. Next base: position 40,403 of record VDFB02365328.1, read on the forward strand.
AGCATTTATTTTAGATTCGATTGTGTTAAGATTTTTTGCATCAGCGTTTTGGATCTTTTTTCTCCTCTAGCTCTTTTTCATCCTGATGATGATCATGTTGAGCTTTCATGGATCAGCTAAGACTGGAACGTAAGACCTTCCATTTACTGCTGGAGTGCTCTATCAACTGATCTACAAGCCCTTATAGGACCAGCCCATCTTTGGTCTGGGTTTAGCATATTACCAACACCTCCCTTGAGCCACTCTAATAGAATGCTTGGGGTTCTTAGCCTGGCTCTAATATCATGTTGAGCTTTCATGGGTCAGGTAGGACTCGAATCTATGACCTTCAATTTGCTGCTCTAGGACCAATTAAGCTACTGGTCCCTATAGGACCAACCTATCTTTGGTCCGGGTTTGACTTATTACCAACAGATCATGGAGTGTGATCCAAAACATTGATGAAAAAATTTAACACAATCGAATCTAAAATAAAGAATTGAGAAAATTTGATATATGCTGACCATTCCTGATCCAATGAGGTACTGTATGGTCTTTTCAATCTGTCTCATGTCCACGCGGCCACACAAGTAAAGATACTTATTGAGAAGGTCACCGTGTCTGTTCTCTTCGGCTGTCCACATACGATTCCACACAGCCCAGGATGTGGGACTGGCACCACTCTCATCCCGCACTCCATCTAGAGTGTTAAGCACAGTCTGATAAGTCGGCAATGCTTCCTCTGTAATCATATCTCCCACTAGACAAACTAAATACTCATCCGGTAATTCACGAGACCGCTCCCGTAACTCTTTGATGTCATCGATAAAGCTCTCAGAAGCAGGATCGGGCAAAATGTCTTGTGGCTGCCAAGAATTCTCCACGGGTTTTAAATGGATCAATATGTTCTCCTCTACCCACCCCTCCAGTGATTTAAAGATTTCAAGCTTCTGAGGTGGCATGGAATGAAGCACTTCCCTGACAATGAAATGCACACTAATGAAATGCCTTTAAAATGCACACGTTTCTTTTAAATTTGAAGGCCTTTCAAATGCACACTAATTCAAATCGATTTTAAGATTTAAAATTTTCTCTGCAAACTTACTTGGCCTTAGGGGAAACTGTCGCAGTCATCGAGACCCTGTGAGATCTAGCCGCCAAATCTGGCGGCTGCGAAGATCCTCTAAGTCTATCACCAATAAAACCTGAAGAATTCGTAGAAAATAATCCAGTTCCGCCATAATTAAGAGCCGCCATGCATGTCACAGCGTACACAGTTACCATTTCACAGAAGAAAATCAAAACAACAAAAACCAGTGCCAACGGCTCTACAAGAAGAGTGGACTGGAGTGTTGTACAGTCCTTTTCCTTTTTCTCTGATTCGATATGTCCAATGCACGTCGACGTTTTATAGTTATATGCCCACAGGCCATCATTATCAGGTCGTTGCGTTCGGCAAATTATTGGTGTTCTACCAAATATTCTAATAAGTTAATCATCTCTGTAAGGATGAGCACAACACCACAGATTGTTGGTGTTCTCGGGTGATTTTAAGTGTAATTTTGGCCGTTTTTTAATCTGTGATTATGCCATATATTCAAAAAAAAAAAAAAAAACTTTATTGGAAGATAAAATGAGAAGAAGTTGGATTCAATTTGATCCAAGCAGTGAATGTACTGAGATATGGTAATATTGCTATCAAGATTCAATTGTGTAGTTTTAGAGGCAAACTCATTGACCCATGTTTCATGAGTAGTGGTTCACAAGAACCCATCTCTCATGATAATGAATGGTCCACTTAGCACTCATTGCATCTAGGTGATGCTCACAAGGTGAAGCACTGGGCCCTTCGGGAGGTCACTCCCAGTACTACTCCAGCTCAAGCGCGCTTAACTATGGAGTTTCCCTCAAGGTTAAGCCCACTTAACTTGCAACCCCATTTGCAAAACCTTCAGCAAGTGTTGTGCCTTATGAACTATTCATTATAGAGCCTCTTTCACTATACTGAGATATTCTAAACTTATGCAACTATTTTCTCTTGTATGGAGAAAGAGAATGGAAAAGAGATTTAGTCACAGGAATACCGTTTGAAATCATAAACAGTTAAAATGGCCAACTTGATTAAAATTTTGAGTTAACATAAAGTAATTTTGTATAGAATTAAACTAGATTACAAATTTAAAATTATAGTACACAAATCAAATCATTACTGATCTAGTAGTCAAGGAAACAAAGAGTAACTAGTTATAATGACTATATAAAAGTTTAGCATATATAATAGAAATAGAGCGCAAACAAAATATATATTAGCATATCTTGCCCATCTTTGTATGTTGGTTAATCAACAAAATTTAGACTATAAATTTTGATTTTATTTGTAATTTTTAAAAAAAATTCTAACTTTGAAGAAAAGCTAAAAATATTATCAATAAAACAATCCACTACAAATCATAATCAACACCAAATTATCCAATCTATAAAAAGACAAAAAAGGGAATAACAATACAACATCCTTCCACAAAGTCAACTTTTCTAGAAAACTTGGATCTATTTCAAAAAAGGCTATGAGATTATAAATCTATTTCTAAATTCACCTATCATTAATGTATTACCATTTATCACATATTATCATTTATTAATTAATGATCATGTAGTAAATAAAAGTGGCAATTACTAATTATTGTTAATTAAAAAAATGATATGTGGTAAATGGTAGTACATTAATGATAAATAATGAATAATTAATGTGATTAATGATAAGTGAATTTAAAAATAGATTTATAACCTCAAAGCTTTCTTTGAAATAGATCTAAGTTTTCTAGATACTATTGACTTTGTGGAGTGATGTCATGTTGTCCCTATCTTTTGTCTTTTTATAGATTGAGCAATTTTGATGTTGATTATGATTTGTAGTGGATTGTTTTATGAATAACATTTTAGGATTTTGTTTTAAGTTAGATAGAAATTAAAAAAATAAATTAGAAGTAAAATCAAAATTTATATTCTAAATTGTATTCGTTGATTAGTTTTAATGTTATATATATGTATGTATGCATGTATATATATGTGTATATATGTATGTGTATATGTATGTATATATATGTGTATGTAAATGTATGTATACATATGTCTATATATACATACATATATTTTAGGCTTTTGTTTAAAGTTAGATAGAAATTAAAAAATATATAAATAAAATCAAAATTTATATTCTAAGTTGTATTCATTGATTAGTTGTGTGTGTGTGTGTGTGTGTGTGTGTGTGTATGATACATGGAATTTCAAGATTCATAACTGATAAAATACTAAAAAAATTGTTGCACAAAATGAGGCAACACACAAATCAAGATGATTGATATAGTCTGGCACAGTGATGCAAGACATTATGTTGAATAATATGACCATATGGATTTGTACATGGACTTTACAAATTTATGTGCGATCCCCATGATTGGACCCTAAACAAATGAGCATTTTTTTCTTTGAATATCTAAGTGTTATATATTGAAAAAGTTGTCTCTTAGCCCCTCTGAGCACAACCATGATGTTAGTTTTGTTCTAGAATGTACTGTTTGAAACTTGATGCTCCCGACCCTCATAAATTCAAGAGAGAAAGGGAATGGAGTTACAAGCTTGCTCTAATGGAGTAGTCAAGATCTGCATGCAAACTCAAAACAATCTACAAATGAGCATATGCAAAATGAGAAAATATCATAAGCATGTGATATGTTGTAAAATATACAAACGAGTCTTGCTTATAAAGGTAAGGATGAAGATGTGGGAAGGTGGGAGTCAAACTCTGACTACCCCTCCAAATATGAAACAAGTGTAGCACTCTATAGACAAGTGTTGAGAAACTTGGTGAATCTATATGAATTTAGACAAAAAATCTTGATAACCTCTAAGTGAGCTTAAGTGTAGTGTGAATAAGACTCTACTAAATAGATTAAAAGTTAACTAGTTTGATAATACCTCTTTTCACACTAACACATAGCATATATCTTCCAAGATTTTAAAAATAACTATCACCCCTTGGATGAATTTCTCTTCATACCTTTGCTATCTATTGAATTGGAAAAAACATTCCATATTTTTTGAGTGGAAAAATTTGGATAATGTAGTTGTGTAGATACACTGTAAAATTATACTCACTTTCTTTTTTTCCCAGAATGCATGTCAAGCAAGCCTTGCTAGAATGATTCTAAATTTATAAAAAAAATCTACATGTTTTCATGTTATAAATTACGCTTATGTCAAAATCACAAGACTTGGATTAAAAATGTCCTGTCTTATGTGCTTATATCAAATTAGGGACTAATAATTTTTTCAGCCATATATTCTAATAAGTTAATCATCTCTGTAAGGATGAGCACAACACCACATATTGTTGGTGTTCTTGGTTGATATTAACGGTTATTTTGGCTGTATTTTTGAATATGTGATTATTGTTTGCAACTTTCTAGCTATAAAATATAGTATTCATTTGTTATCCTCCATAATTTAATGATGACCGTTGTTTTTGTTTCCTAGTTGCTTTTAGTCATATGTTCTAAAAATATTTTTTCTTTATTGGCAGACAAAATGACACACATAGGAGAAGTGGAATAGGAGTTGACCCAAGCAGTGAATGTATTGAGATATCCTAAAATTATGCAACCTTTTTCTCTTGTATGGAGAAAGAGAATGGAAAAGAGATTTAGTCACAGTAATACCGTTTTAAATAATAAATAGTGACAATTATACTATGGGAAACTTGATTAAAATTTTGGGTTAACGTAAATTATTTTTTTATTGAATTAAACTAGATTATGAATATAAAATGGATGTGGATCAAATCATCACTCATCTGTCAAACTAGTAGTTAAGGAAACAAAGAGTTACTAGTTATAATGGCCATATAAAAGTTTAGCATATGTAACAAAAATGGAGAACTATAAAAAATATATATTAGCATTTATTACTGATTTTTGTATGTTGATTAATTATATATATAATTATAATTATAATTAATCAACAAATATAACTTAGAATATAAATTTTGATTTTATTTGTATTTTTTTAAGAAATTCTATCTAACTTTAAAGAAAAGCCTAAAATATTATTAATAAAATAATCCACTATAAATGATAATCAACATTAAATTGTCCAACCTATAAAAATACAAAAGATAGGGAATAACAACACACCATCCTTCTACAAAATCTATTTCTAAATTCACCTATCATTAATCACATTAATTATTCAATATTCATCATTGAAGTATTACCATTTACCACATAATATCATTTATCAATTAATGATCATGTACTAAATCAAAGTGGGAAAATTACTAGATACTTGTTGACTTTGTGGAGTGATGCCATGTTGTTATTCCCTATCTTTTTTCCTTTTATATACTAAGCAATTTTGATGTTGATTATGATTTCTAGTGGATTGTTTTATTAATAATATTTTAGGCTTTTATTTAAAGTTAGATAAAATTTTTAAAAAATTACAGGGAAAATTATATATATATGTGTGTGTGTGTGCGCATACATATATATACATATGTAATGAACTCAAGGCTTGACATTAAGAAGTTGTCAACACTTCTCACAAAAAAATAGAGACAAGATTAAGGGGAAGCATCAACCTCAAAAGAACATTTAATAAAAGAAACAAAGAAAAAACCAAGAAGGGTACTAGTAATCAATAAATGACTCCTTCTAAAGGAAATAATACATGTCTAAGAGATCAAAAAATAAAATTACTAAATTATGAGTTTAGACATCTTACTTGAGAGAATATTATAAAAGTTGTAGTGACTTAACACAATAATGGAGATCAAGGGAAGAAATTTTTGTTAACAATAATGAATAAGAGGTGAGAAAAGAGCTTTCATTTGCTGTGACGCATGAGCAATTAGGAAAGTCCACAATATGGTATTTTTACTTAAGTGCATGCAAACATTACACATGCCACATAGACTAGTATGTAGTCTTTGTTACGAATGAGAGTAGAAGTGAATTTGTCTTCTTAGGTGATGGTTGGACTCATTATGTTGAAGGATGTGGTGATGTACATATCACATTGAACAATACTATTACACTTTCAAAAATGTTTGATATGTTCTTGATATGAATCAAAAAAATATGTTTGAACTAGTGAAATAACAAGAATTCTATACTTATAGTAATTTTGAATGGTGTAAATGAGTAGCAAGGAGATTTGTTCATAAAACATCTAAGTGGTGTAATTTATATCGTCTAAGTGGATTTGTTTTACTTATGCAATATATGGGTAGACATTGGCATTGGTACATATTAGTTCTTCTCAATTTCCTTCCCCTTCAAACCATTTATGATGCTTTTATGGCCATGGCCAGGAAAATTAGCAATATGAGAGTACATGGAGGCACTACAACCCTTTCTTCTAACAATTATCTTCCTCTAACAAGAATATGGTCACCACTCCATAAGAACAAGGAGAATATAGTTGGTGTTAATGAGAAGGGATTGAATAAAGTTGATCATAAATAGGAGAAAGCTCATCCATAAGTAATTGTGGAGAATAACAACGTACTCGGACATGAGAGGGTATGGATTCCTCAATTATCAATGCTTGTCTATGCTTAATAATACTAATATAATTGATGAGATTTCCATCCATTCAAGAAAGTTAGGATGTATGTACAAGATGTCAAATGGAAAAATAGAGTCAACACCCATTTGATGATGATAGATCATGGCAATTCAAAAAGAATCTTGCACATGGTAATTTTTAATATGATTGATCAAATGAAGACTCACACTATGGTAGAAGCAAAGTATTTATAGCTATTGATTGAGGAATTTTTTTTTTATATTAATAATAGAATGAACAGTCAGATTACAACGTATCCACAGCTAGATACAGTATGCCAACAACAATATATCACTGCTGTAGAACTATATAGCACAGCTAGATACAAAGATCAAAGCTAAATATCACAGGTAGGTACAAAATGTCAACAGTTATAAACAACTATACAGAATTGTGAGATACAGATTGATTATAACTATTGCCAAAACTGAAGAAGATACAAAACAGAATGCGGCTGCCTATAGTGAGCAAAAAGTATCAAAAAAGAGATAGAATAGTCTTCCACCGCACCCCAGTTGATCAAAGTTTGAATAGCATCTCTCTCATCGCAAGAGAAGACCTCTATTGTCTCAAAGTTCTCAATCATCTTTCTCTGCAACCACCTGTTTAATGAGTTCCTTTTTTACTGCCTCCAACGCTCTCAAAAAGATCTCCAGATTTGGTTGCCCCCGATGCCAAGAATGGCCAAACTTGACCTCCTTCTAATGGACCAAGACCACACCATCCCTTAGCAGCTTCAGGAACTTACTTACCACAATCTCCATAGTGGCTACAACCTGTTCTTCCTCCTGCGTCTGATCTGAAGAACATCTTCTTGGAATCATTCTTGACTGTTCCCATCCTTAACATGCCTTTGAAACTCATCGAAGGTTCTACAGAAAAGTTCAAGTGCTTCACCATATAGCTGATGTATCTGGCCGCAACTCCTTGGGTTCTTTTTAGACTGCAAATCGCCCAGAAAATTCTCCATGTTCACCGAGACCTGCAAAGAAATATTAAGAAATGTGAATTTTTTATTAAACTCAGTAAGTTCCCTCTTGGACCCCTTAAATTTGCTTTCATTTCTCATTTTCCAAATGTGCCACATTACTTCGTTAGTAAGTAAGTACCAAAAAAACTTGTTATTTTTATTTATCTTAAAATTTGGAAACAACACATTGTTCCAATGAGCTTTACCATTATCATTCCAAAAATTTAAATTGTAACAAAACATGCTCCAAATTTTCTGAGCATAGAAACACTCAAAAAGAATGTGCTTGATCGATTCCAGGACTCTGCATATGCTGCAAATTTCAACATCATTAGAGTTAGTTTTAAACAGAATCCTCTGTAAAAGAACAAGCCATCTGAAGGAAGCCCTTTTAGGCTCCATGGAACTATGCCAGACAAAAGAAAAAATATTCTGAAACTTCTTAATGTCCACGAACATACCCCAACAGGAGTTAATATGGTCCATCACAATGGTGCTGCTGATCGTAAGGTCATTGTAAATTGTTTTGGCTTTCACATTACCAGCAATGGTGCCATCTTTCCAAATGAAATCCTCAGCAATGTTAACCGTATCTCAAAAATCCATTGGCAAAACTGCACCATTGCAAGCTTCCCGAATGGTGGAGAAAGTTTTGGAGTTGGAGCTTGGAATGTTGAACTCCAGGAACAGCTCATTCCAAGGTTTTAAACTACCCCTAGTGAGAACATCTCCAAAGGTTCTGATACCTTTAGCATTCGACGCTTTGGCAGAACACCCTTGAAGTAGAGCAAGAGCCTTGTTATTATGCTCGAGATTCCACCACACAAATCCGGAGGAATGACACTTCTGGTTATTTTTCAAAATTATGTTATAATTCCTTAACTTAACTTTATGCTTAGTAAGCTCCCACGCCCTCCAGATACTCCTGAATACCGGCGAGCCAGCAGGGACCATGGGGCATTTACTGAGGAGAATGTCACTTAGGGGAAGGAGTTTCCAAGTTTGGCTTTCTTTGGGACTGCCTTTTGAATGTTGTTTCTCACAAAAATTTTCCAGGGTTCATTACCACTCAGGGACTTAAGGATCCACTTAGCAACAAGTTCTATTCCTTGAGCTTTTAAGTCTTTCAAGCCAATACCCCCTTGATGTTTACTGAGGCAACACCAGTCCCACTTCACCGAGTGCCTCTTTCTTTTACCCTTCCCATCAGACCAAAGGAATCCCCTTATCTTCTTTTGAATTTCATTCACTTGGTAGCTACAGAAGAACCACACAGAAGCGAAATAAATGTTGTATGAAGCAAGAATTTTCTGACACACTTGGATTCTTCCTGCAAGAGAGAGATATCTCCTATTCTAGCTCTCAAGCTTCCTATCAATTTTACCTTTGATCCAATTCCACATCTCTTTGATATTGGGATTGATAGCAAAAGGGATTCCTAGGTACCTGACCAGCTTGTTGGGGCCTCCCCATTGGAAACCAAACCTGTTCAACCACTCTGGAGGATTTTCTTTCCAGCCTAGGAAGATGGACTTAGCTTTGGACAACTTGGCCCCAGATGCCTGGCAGAACAAATCAAGCTTCACCATTAAAGATTCCAAATTCCTCTAATTCATTTCCACAAAGAATGAAGCATCATTAGCGAATTGCACATTAGTGAGGTCACTGTTATCAGGCAATCTAATCCCTCTGATCTTGGGGGAAAAGGAGTTATCTTTTAGCAGGTATGATAGAGCATTAGAAGCAATCACGAAAAGGGCCAGGGTGAGGGGGAAACCTTGTCGGATTGATCTCTCCAACGTTATTTCCTTCGACAACCTGCCATTAACATCAACTTTGGTTGAAGCATCCTTCAACAAGGTATTCATCATACTGCAAAACTTCTCAGGGAAGCCAAATGCTTGGAGAACAACCCTTAGGAACTCCCACTCCATTCTGTCATAATCTTTCTCGAAATCCAACAACAACATGGTCGAATCTTGGTTGGACTGCTTGGCCCATTCTAGAGCCTCCCAACTTGTGATCAAGTTTTCTAGAATATACCACCCTTTTATGAAGCCCGTTTGAGTGTTGGTTATAAACTTTGGGAGAATGTTGGCAAGCCTTAGGGAAATAACCTTAGCCAGAATCTTATAAGTGACATTTAATAAGATGATGGGTCTCTAGTTCTTAACTAAGGATTTGTCTCCCCCTTTTGGGACCAGCTTGATGACCCCCCTATTAATCTCTTTTCCTAACGAGCCCTTGTCCAGGGCCTCCTTGTAGACTTGCAGCAGGTTCTTGCAAATCCAATCTTCAAAGGTTTTAAAAAACTCAATAGGAAGCCTATCACAACCAGGGGACTTGTCATTGCTCATAGAAAAGATTTCCTTTCTGATTTCCTCTTTTGTTAAATCAGCCTCAAGCTTGACCACATCCTCCTCTGCAATCTTTTTAGGAATGAGGCGTTTGATGAGTCCCCTTTCCTTTAGGCCAGCCACTCTTCCATCCTCCGAGGAGAAGAGGTCCTTATAGAAGGAATGAAACTACTCAAGAACTTCTTCCTGAGATGAGAGCATTTGGGTACCATCCCAAATTTGGCTAATTTTCTCCTTTAAGTTCTTTTCCTTCAGGTAATTGAAGAAAAACTTGGAACCCTTGTCCCCGCACTTTAACCAATTAAGCTTTGGCTCTGATTTTTTGCCCTTGAACTTTGTGGTTTTGAAGCTTCCTTAATCTGTCTTTAGCAGTAATCAGATCCTTGCAGAGCAACACTTCACTCAGGTTTCTTTGCAATCTAGACTCAGTCTCAAAGATTTTGTCTTGGAGGTCCCCTTCCTCTTTCCTTATGTCCAAAGCTTTCTTTTTTCTGATAGTTTGGAAAAGCTTCCTCCACCCCTCCACATTTTGATTCCATCTCTCTAAATGGGAGTGATTCTTTAGCATCCACTTATTGATCTCTCTCAGAGAGGCAATAGCATCCTGGCAATCAGGGTCTTTCAGCAACTCAATGTTAAGAATGAAACCATCTTTTCTCCTTGACTCTTCCATGCCCCCAAAGGAGGCCGAATACTAGCCTTAATTGGATGATGATCAGAGAGCGTGTAAGGACAGACCTATACCATTGGTCCATTCTTACAATGCCTGAAAGAGAAGAAGTCTTTACTTGCATATATTCTATCAACTCTGCAATAGATCTTGTTGCCCCCTTTTTGGGCATTGCACCAGGTGTACCAGATCCCTTTTGAATCTTTTTTGTTTCCCTCCAAGGGGTCAAAAAGCCTCAGCTTGTTCTTAATCCTAAGCCAAAAGTACTTTTCATCTCCTTTCTAGGACATATCAGCTCCCCCACACTTATCCTCCATCCTCTCCACCATGTTGAAGTCCCCTCCTACAAGCCAGGGAATCCCTTGCAAATAGGCCATCCATTGCTAGAG